>AXCM01008268.1:0-12068 GCA_000473375.1 Anopheles culicifacies | reverse complement strand
GGAATTACATAAAACGCACGAACCCCTTTCGGCCCTTTCCCCGTTCGATGTAAGAAATCAGCCTTCTACCCCGGCGCGGGCCACCTTCTTGCGCTGCTGTCCAAGCAAATGTCGGCGTAATTACGTTAATGGTCAAGCGAACCTTCATAACATCGCCATTTGCATCAAAAAACCGCCGGGGCAGTGTGTAGCACAAGGCCACAACAGTAGTAAAGGGTTCATGAGAGAAAGACTAAATTGAATCGCTCTCTTGCTTGGGAACGTGCAAGGGTATTTCTCACCCCGCTAGCCCGGGGGTGAGCACCATGTGACCATGTGACATTTATCCAGCCCAGTTGTATAAACGAAAGCTTACTAAACGTTGCCTACAAAACAAAAAAAGGCTCCCACTCTCTGGCGCACATTTGTCACGAGGGGAAGCAACAACAGCAGCAACGAACAAAAAGGGATGGAATGCGCAAAATTTAATAACGTATCGCAATTTCCATTACATACCAACCACTAATGAATGATAAATTTAAATTAATTACTTCCAATCTCGACCATCAGCACCAGGCGTGTCATTTCGATTCCGCTTTGCAAAGCCGGCGACTCGGCCGCTTGCCGGTATTACCCGCTCGGACTTGTCCTTTGGGGTGCTTCTTGTTTTTTCCCTCTCCCCCCATACACTCAAACCCCATGATTAACCGGTTCCGGAACGATTTAACTTACCATGTATTTGCCATTATTATAAACCTTGTTTTACTGCAGTGGTTCAGTGCCTTGCATGCCGCGAATTACTCAGGCGTATTTTATGTTTTATGGATCCCCTTCTCCAACTACGCACAGTCAACAGCGTTTACACTAACACTCTTCTACTTCAGTTATTGCGCCTGTACGCGAGCACAAAGTAGGCGGTGCTTGTTGCTCAAGTTTGGTGGGGAGCATCACAAACAGGCAATACAGTAGGCTTTACTTCCCCTTCTCTGCGTCGTTGTTTCGTTTTATCATTTCTACAATGTTGCTAACTTTATTATTTATTTTTTAAATTTATAATTCTTTCCATTTTCTTTTCCATAAACATTATATCGTTTAATAACATTCGTCTTGCTTGTTGCACGTAAATGATTTTATTAGCCACTTTTTTGACTTGTTCTGCTCCCATTCGCACTGTAAAATATACCCTTGTTGCAAATAAAACAATTCTTATTAAACAATCCTCTTTGAGGTTTACGACAAATAAAAAAAAACACACATTCAACAAACACAAAACTGAACGCCTTTCTATCAAGATACGTTCAGCTAAGGTGCATTATGTCGCTGAGACTAAAACATATTCTTCCTTAGCGAAGCAGCAGATTGATTAGCCGGTTTTGGACTGCAGCCTAGAACAACGTCGACAGCTGGTGTCAGGAAACGCTGTCCTTGTCACGGGGAAACTGGGGCATCGGCAAATCTTTGGCAAAGCACTTGCAGTTGCAAGACGTCACCGGACACTCGGTATTCTGGTTGAACCATTCCGTCAGATGCTCGGTGTGGCCCCCGTGCCGGCACGTTTGACACCAGCTGAACCACTTCGAGAACGGTTTCGATTGCCACCCGATCTGGCCGTGAATGGCTTGGCTCTGCGATATGGCACCCATCGTTGTGCCCATGTGCAGCAAACACAGAGCACATCGTGGCAACGGTTTGCGGCAGTGCGGACAGGAGGACAGTTTGTGCATGGTGGTCGCGTTTCCCCTCAACCGAGCGTCCTCCTGCAGGGCGATCGAAACATTCTTGCCACAGAAGTTGCACAGCAAAAACACGGACCGGGAGCTGCGCGGTGGTGACCGAATGCTGCCCAGCGTAATGTCCAGCTGTGACCGTTGTTCCCACAAACCCCACACGTCCAGCATGTCCCGGTACGTGGCAATCCAGTACTGTACGCGATAGTTCGTTAGCAGCTCCGAGGTTAGGAAACGGGCCGCAATTAACGCCACCGTTTGAACATCTTCCGTTCGATCCAAATGGCTCTGCAACAAGCTAATTCCATCGTTTGTTGCTCCGGTCAGTAGCAAACCATTCAAATCACCTGTCTCAATGCAATTGGCCACCATACCCTTGGTATACTCGGCCAGCTTTACATCGGACAGAAAGTTGCACGCAAATGCCATACGATCGCTCAGCGAAATTTGCGTTTCATTCGTAACCGTTTCGAACCCATCTTTTTCGTACGCCAGAAATGAAAACATGCACCGCAGATACGGATCGTCGATCTGCGTGCGTGCCGCACCACACTGCTTCCGCCACAGCTCCGACCGTTCGGCGGAAAAGCCGGAAAGTGCTATAGCGGCCACACGCAACAACGAGCTGGGATCGGACGCCTGATCGGCTCCACGGCCCAAAATGTCAATCGCTAAGCGTACGCGAAAGTGAAAGCAGGCCAACAGGGCTGCCCTCGTGTACTCACGTTTAGCGCACAGTTCATCCAGAAAGCTGGTGAAAGAGGACTCTTTCTCACGCTCAAACGACCATCCGCACAGCAGCTGGGCAATGTCGCGCTGCTCGCTACGATAAACCACCAACCCGCTGCACATACTGAAATCAACCCATTTCGTGTTGACCGGTTCCGACTGGGACATTGGGGGACCTTCCAATGCATTGCTTACGCCCAATATCTCCTTCAGGCCCTGCTTGTTGTCCTCCTTTACCATATGGCCGAGCATACGCCAAACCGACTGCAAACCTTCATTCTTTTCCACCAGATCGCCATTGCGTTGCAAGTCCGCCATGAGCCCATAGTTCTTCAGTGCCCGATGTTGCATCGTTTCAGCAATATCTTCCTCACTGCTGTCGATATTCCACTGGTTCAGCGAATCGGTTGGCGTAGACGACCGGGTTGGCGTTGCAAACTGACGCAGATCGTTACCATTATTACCGAACAGATTGTTATTGTTATCCCACGATACGGCCACCCGCTGGGGGATGCGGTAATCGCAAATATTGCCTACACTCGACAGTGCTAGCATACGCTCGAGATCGTACGGATGCCAGGAAAGGTACGCCATCGATGGTACACGGCTCGTCATCAACATGCTGGCCGTGGTTTGAAAGGGTGAAACGAAGCGTTTCACCGAATGTGGTTCCCCACCGTCCATCTCCGATCCGGGCCAATGCAAATCGATCAAGTTGATCAACGGTGAGTCGCGCTGAAGCGTCGACAAAACGGACGAACGTGTCGGACACCAGGACAGTTGGCTTATGCTCTTTTGCATCTGTATCTGACTGATTGGTTTCTCCAACGAACGGAGATCCCACAGGTTTATAATGTTCTCCACATAACTTGCCAAATAACGTCCGTTGGGTGCAACACAAACGCCATTTACTGTGCGCGTGTTAGCTACTGTCGTAATGGCTGGATTCTCTATAGAAAAGAGAAGGATTTGAACATTAGCAATTGATTCCACTTGATTAGCAAATTATTTCAGCAATACTTACGCCTAAAGTCCATCATTTTGATATACTTGTGACTCATGCCAGCAATAAGCACCTGTGGGCATGTTTTGTCCCAACACACCGAGTGAGCCGTTTCCGACAATCCGACCATGCTGACGATCGCTGTAAACGTAATGATCAATGAAATAGTTTTAATTTGAATTTAATAAAATCACATGTTTGTCTTACATGATTGGTTCGGAACACCGCGCTCTGTGTCCCAGATTGTGATGCAATTATCAGACCTATTGCGATCGTGTCCCATCGCAAGAAAGTTAGGTTCTAGCTCGCTCCAAGCGATGCACGTGCAAGCTCTCGAAATCCGTGGTGCTGCAGTGATAAGAGGACATCGTGTTAGAAACGCACCGGTAAACGAACAGAATGTTACTTACTGAATTCGACATTATTCTCGGTCACAAAGTTACACAATGCGACCTTTCCGTTCGGCAGTCCGGCGGCGAAATTGATTTCCCCTCCACCATGGTACGATGGTGCTACGGTACGTACAAACTGATAACGCGTTTCGAAAGCAATCAGGGTGGCTGTAGTTGATTTAGAGATGTCCAAATTTATGTCTACAAGAAGTACAACGATAAGAATGGGTTTATTTACTATTTACAATACAGCTCACACTCCATCCCACTTACTTGACTTCTCTCCATGATCAATGAGATCGTTTTTCACCTGGTACAAGTTGATTTCCGAACTGGCTGCGGTCAAAAATCTATCCGAGTACTTCGGAAACCAGTGCAACTCTACGACCGTTTGGGACATTTTGTTACTTGTTTGCTAATGCATTTACGTTCCTCGTCCGATGCAACCAACGGCAGCGATGCGAAATGTGGCGAAATTTTCACACTTTTTTGTGGTAACGAGCACAAACTTTAGCTTATTTGTTATCAGTTTGGGAGTTGTTTTGGTGAGTTTGTTTATGTTGCCTTTTTCCGACACATCCGCGCAATATTTTTGACAGTGCGAGACAGCAGGATGTGTCATGGTCACGTTTATTGACAACTAGAAAATTTTAGAAATAAAAAAAAATATATTTCGCATTTTGATGATAATTTGTGTTAAACATCAGAAAAACAGACAAAATAGTTATTCATCAAACAAGTAATTATCAAAAAACCGTAATTTCTTTACTTTTTCCAGGCTTTTGCTCGCTGCATTCATCGCAGCTACGCGGAATTATCTTGAAAATACAGCTCCCGTTCGAATTTGCTTGAGGCTAACTGACTTTGCGTCGTCTTGAAAAAAATCAAAACATCTACGAGGAGCGAAAATAGTTTGAGCCACGTTAAAACGCGTAAACTACACGGAGTTGAATCGGTAATACTCCACGTTAACGTAAAGTTGTACCTATTTGCACGGGTGAATGTAAAAGGTTCGTGAACAGCAAGCATTTTAGCAGTAGTGAAAGACGCTTTGCACTCTCCTTGAAAGCAGTTAGTCATTCGACGAAAGAAAGTTCAGTGACGCGTTGGTGATGAAGGACTTTTAATATCGAGATCATTTGCTTACGGCCGAGCACCGGCCGTGTTTTCTGTTTTTATCCTTACGCCAAACAACGCCTATCTGTTGCACAAACAGCGAGAAGTCCAAGCGTGTGCGTTGTACAAGTGGTGGACATTTAATCTATTTTTGGCAGAGTTGCCATTAGCTTGGTAGATAAAAAAGAATCCGCAAAACCGCTTGAACATTTCATGGATTTTAAATTTAGCATTACCGATACGCTTGAAAGCATTTCGTGAAGACATTAATGTAACAGGTTTGTTTGTGAGAACACTGGGTAAAGTTTTGGAACCTTTCCATCGTTGCAGAGTGTGGCAAACGGCAGCAAATTCGCATCGGACAAGCGGTTAAGCATCGTTCGTACCGGCCCCTCACTTTCCACTAGCCAATTGCACGATGGGGGTCATTATATCCAGATTTCGGGTAAGTATTTCCTTCATATCAATGACCTTTGATAACGTGAAAAAAACTGCAAACACTTCGCTTTACTCAGTGGGAAGGCAATGACGCACGGTTGCGGCAGTATCAGAGAAAAGTTTTATGATAAGAGCCGATCGCCCGCTTGTGTTAATCCGATTAAGCGATTAAAATACTTTCTGACTTAATTGATGGATGTCCAAAGGGGAAAGATTCACCCGGTCCGTAGCTGTGGGTGTTGTTTATTGACGCCAATTATTCCGAATTTTCACTTTTATTTGCCTCTTTACTTTACAACGATAATAAGCTTTAGAAAACCATGTTCCGGCCTGTAGTTCCATTTAGCTTTCTACGGTCAGGAAACGTTACGTAAAATGCAATGGCAAAGGTCACTCTACTTAGCTAATCAAATGCCAATGATAAAGCGAGACCGTTTGTCTAATATGCAAAAGGGAATTGGACTCTGGCGCGTTGCGTTAATTAATTTGTGACGGCATGAAAACAAAACCACCTGCCAACGATTACTCGAGTCCAGTCCACGGTTCACATAAACAAAACAGCTCAAAAAGGAAAAGTGAACCGAAAATGGCATAAATCATCACATTGGAGAACGTAAACCTGGCGGACGGGTTTCAATGCTTTTGGGCTCGTGATAAATATTCAATTCGATTGGCATCGACGTTCACGCGATACCAACCAAGCGTCCAACCGGTCAAAACAAACAAAAACGAAGAAAAGTAAACCAAGTGCGGCCAGATAGGAACTGCAATATTTTACCTCATATCCCAAAAGGTGCACCAAATAATTGGCCGATCTGGTTTGCCTTCATGTTCAGCGAAGCATGTACAGTTTTCAACCCAATATGGCAGTTTTAATGGGAAAATAACTTTTACCTTTTTTATCTTTGTTTTCCTACCATTGCTTGGTTGTAGAAAGAGAAAACTACTTTCCAGAAATTGGAAGAATTGGAGGAAAAAATCAAAAAGTTCGAAGCATACACAATCAGCACCCAGGAGCGGCGGAAACGTTTCGTGGGCCGGTTTTTAGCTACATCGATCGTGCTGTACATTGTAGGATCGTTGATTTTTTATTTCATCTTCTTCCCGCCAACGTGGAAAGAACGGATCGTTCACTCCGTGCCGCTGCTCATCTGTCCCATAATGTAAGTATAAGCACCGCAACAACTGCCAATGAGGAAACCTAATACTTACCCGTTCTGTTTGTGTTCTTTCAGCATTTTCATCCTAAAACGAGTTCTAGCCTGGCATTACGAACGAAAGCTCCGATTGAATGCGAATAAGCTGAAGGATCTTCGGGCGGACAAAAAGAAGATTCTGGAAAATGTGATGGAAAAGGAAACGTACAAGGTGGCTGTCGAAATCCTAGACAAATTCGGTGAAAAATCACACCGAATTCAAACGCAAGCGTTCAACGCATCACTGACGCCTTTGCGGGCCCCGAAACCGATGCCCGTCGGCCAACCGGGCCCACGAATGCAGTCTCCAAACCTGCCCCAGCGACAAATATCTCCTCCATCGATGGGAGTTCGTCCTGCTACACCGATGACACCGCAAATGCGACCAACCGGTCCAATTCACACACCGCAAACGGCTCCCAGTTTGATGGTGCGGCCACCGCCGCATTTGCAGCAGAGTCCGATGTACGGCGCGCGTAACAATGCCGTCTACAGACGGACTCCATTCCCCATCATCAACCAACACGAAAAGGGAGTGCTGGAGAAGATGGTCGATTATCTGGTGGGAGATGGGCCAACCAATCGTTTTGCCATGATTTGCGCCGAATGTTGCATGCACAATGGTAAGATCAATCCACAATTAAATTGTACAGAATCAATCATTGCTTCTCATTTCTTATTGTAGGAATGGTTCTGATGGAAGAATATGAGTACACTGCTTTCCGGTGTGCCTTCTGTAATGCATTAAATCCGGCGAAAAAGCAGCGCCCCGTAGCCCCGCGGCTTCCTTACGAGCAGATGCAGCTTGACAGGCTTTCGCAAAAGCCTGACACAAGTTCTGACTCGGAAGCGGAAGTAGGGGATGAGCTCTCCTCCGGCTCGTCTCAATCGGGCGAACCGCGAAGCCCCGGTGTTGGAGAGGAAGAACCATGTAAGTAACATATGAATGCGTTTGGTATATTATACATATTCTAATATGGTCGTCTGTACCTTCGAACAGTTGAACCAGAGCAGGAAGTTAAGGAAGAAGATGTGCGGACCATGGCTAAAGGCGAAACGGAAAGTGTTCTCGACACAGTCGCTAATACCGCCGACGATCAAGAAGGATCCGCATCAAACGATTGCGAACCAGCAGTAGACAACCCCGAAAGTACCGAAGTGCCAAGCAGACCGGAAACGGTGGGGTCGAAAAAAGTGGACTGAACTAGTTTTACCCTAAATCCAACTTGTTGGTTTTTTGTTGTTTTCTATAAGCTGATCTTAATGTTTCGCTCCTTTCAAATTTTATCGAACTCTACTTAATTCTTAACGGCATATCGCTACTAACACGCACCAACCTCATACTCCTAAACCACAGCTGACAACGATTGTCCAGGTGCAGTCTGCAAAGTCTGCGAGAGATCTCGAAAGATTATACTCATTAGAGATTTCACGTGTTTTTTTTTTCACAACAAAAGCTTTCCATCAAACGGTTAGGGACCTGGTGTAAATATCTCGCATTTAGAAGAACTGAGCACTAAGCACGAAATAGTTTCACTAGTCAAAGGACCCCTTCGGAAGGTAAATCTTTGGAAAAAAACATAATAGAACGCGCGGTGATCATTCGAGAGTGAAAGTAATTCTCTGTAACCATTTAAGTGAAACTCTTTGCCAACGCTATAGACACGTGCCTAACTAGAGAAAGTGAAGGGAGGTAGCGTAGTAATGACATTAATATCAATATTTACAGCATTTTCAGTTTTGTGTGCGTTTCGTTTTTCTTTCTGTGGAAGCGTACAGTGTGTTGGCGCACGTTTGGGATATATAGTTACAATTTGCTAGCAAAAGTTATAGGAAAAAGGAAGAAAAGACCCGTTTGTTGATCTTGTACGCTCTTGTTGTAATTATAGTACTTACGTAAGGCCTTGCAATAAACAAAAATTCAATTTTCTCTAAACCACGATCAATCCCATTTGGATTAATAAGAAAAAAACTGCAACTACGCACCTGACTGATATTATTTACAATTTATTCTACAATGAATCATCATAATAGTGCAGCGCGCACACGTTACGCCATCAAACTAGTAAGCAAAACACACGACCAAACGGTAGCGCCTAGCAGGATCATTAATGAGAAGTTTACAGTTCGTTCAGCTTGACCGTTTCTTCCCAGCAATGGCTGAAACAGTGCGACATCTTCCATCGTGGAGCTCCAGCCAATGATCTGCAAACAAACACCGTCCATTGGCGTATGAAAGAAGCGCAAAACGTATATCCTTACGTAGACTTACCGGCTCATCATGATTTTGCACCTCAAGCCATGCTTCAAGCGGTCGAAAGAACTCCAACAATGGTTCCACAGAGAGGCGGGATGATTTGCCACGTGTTAGTAACTTGATCAATTGGGCAGAGGACAAGGATGCTCCTTGTTGCATGACATCGCTGTGCGAAATGCAAAACAATACAATGTGAGGAGCTGTAATTGTATCGCGGAGGTCCGATCACTCACCTTAATATTCGGCCAGCTTCACGCGATCGATAGATATCGCACGTGTGGAGCGGACCGTAATGTTGTGCTGCCTGGCACAATTCGGAATAGATCTGAAACTGGAGTACTGTTGCGACAAAATACTTGATGTAATCCTGGTCGGATATCACGTGGTATTTGGCACCGGCATCAAAGTGTTCGAATCCACGTCCGGTTGGTGGTATGATTCCTTGGTAGCGCAATCGTAACTCCCACCAGCGAGCATTCATCCCGACTGGACCCTTCTCGAAGACGTACCAACGCCACTGGTGGAAGAAGACAAAAAAATCATTCAAAATGAGATGGTCTGTTAGTAAGGGCAGTAAACAAGCATTCGATATTTTGTCCTAGACCTTTTCCAACGCCAAACTGAAGGCCATGAAGGGTAGCTTATCCAACGCCAAATTTAGCAAATACTCAATGTTCACCATCGTGTTTCCGTTCGTAACCGTTACCGGGCTGTTTAGCAGTCCGATCTTTTGCAAGTGTGCTGGACCACCTACACTCAACGTTATCGCATTGGCTAGCGCCTCGTGGAACGCGGGATTCGGACCTTCCCGGTAGAGGAAAGGTTGACTTGCGTACTGCATGTAGTACTGAATGTGTGTCATCTCGTGATGCGTCCCAATGAAATCGTCCAATGTCACCTGCGTGCACTGCTTGATGCGAAAGTCCACCTTGTTGCAAAAGTCCCAAGCGGACGCACTGCACTGCTGGCCGGAACCGTCCGTTGGCTTTTGCAGCACGGAGTTGCGCCAGAACTCCGGTGCCATCGGCGATAGCCCAATGGAGGTGAAGAATTCTTCCGCGGTTTGGAATATCTTCATCGGAGTGTAACCTTGCCGGACCATCTCACCGGAAACGTCGGGCGTTTCGGGTGGACCCGGTTTGATGAGGTCGATAAGGTGGCGCCAATTTTGGGCCCACATATTACCTAGCAGATGGGCCGGGATTGGACCATCCCGTCGGATCAAGTGCTCTCCGTAGTGACGTATCAGTCCCCGTCGAACGTAGGTGAACAGCTGCTTGTACAACGGCTGTAACTGACCCCGTTGACGGTGAAGAAAAAGTTACCATCCTCGTAAACGGAACGCATCTGTTCGCCTGCATCCTGGAATCCGTGCTGTTCGGCTGCCTGGTTCGCGAGATTCAGATATCGCATGAAGGTATTCTTCACCGGAGGTCCTGTCTTTTCACGCCACGCTATCCAATAGTATCGGAGCTCCGGTTCCGATCGACTCGTCTCCATGATGCGCGTCAAGTCTGGGCTAATCTTTAGATCGCAATATCCCGTGTAGGATGACACATAGTTCGAACTCGGATAGCTACCAGCCGCAGACGAAAACGTTCCCAAATCCGTACCCGGGTCTGTTCCGATCCGTCGAAAAGGACACACTTTTGCACCGTTGTAGTTGTCCTTCAGCAGTGATAGAACATGCTGCAGCTCTGCATATTTGCCATCACCCAGTCCACATCGGCCCTGCTGCACGATGCGACCAAGCTGACGCCGAATGCTGGTGTCGACGATGCGTGACGAATCGAACGACACTGCTCTGCGCCAACTGATACATTCCAGCTTCGATGCGAGGTTTTGCTGCTCACGCATACGACGCTTGTTGAATTCTGTCCCATTAGTGGAGTAGCGCCATTCAGCGTTTGCTACACGGTTACACATTTCCGCCGCTTCACGATCGAACTCACGCAAAAACTGGATCGCCTCCGCGAGGTTATCATTGCTTGTCTGTAGGCGAAAATTGAAGAATTTTAGATAGGCGAAGATCGAAACGTATTTCAAGCAAGTACTTTAAAACTAGAAAACGAACAACACACGGATGAACGCACATCGTTACCTCTGTATAACGTAGATCACTGATCTGACCGCTCACGAGCACTCCTAGAAGAGTGCAGCAGAGCAACACACGCACCATACTGCTAACGGAACTTATGCACAGGCACGCATCACTGAGTAAGTAAAAATCCACACACCTAAATAATGCACTCGAACGTTTGGGGTTTTTATTTTTAGGGTTGCACTGCACTTCCGAAGATGTTGTGTTGGGAGCTTCAAGTTCTAAACCTCTAACAACTAGCACTGAGCGGTACTGGCACCAATGTACCACGCTAGACCACGATCGACGAAATCCGTCGCAGTACTGGTGGTCACAGAATCACGTCGTCAAGCGGTAAGTCATCAGGCATAGCTAGTAGAAGTGATTCTCTCGTGATTACCTTCGTCCCTCCTCCCCACAAGCCTCGTAGACCCCTTTAACAATCGACCCAGGCCACTTCCTGGATAGGGGGGGTAAGGGCAAAACTTCTTACGATGAGGCACATTTGATTACAACGTAAAGATGATTGTTTCGTAAGTTACTCACCGTGACGGTACCGTACGAACGCCAAAGAAAGATCGTGAAAAGCCAGCTGATGCGTACGACTGCGGTGGAACTGTTTTTTTTTTTTTCGTCCAAAAATAAAAACACAAAACCTCACAAGAATTAGTCACACATTTGTTTGCGACTTGCACAAGTTGCACTAATATTTAAATGTTTATTTAGCTCCATTTTTTGTTTTGTGTGTTGTAACGGCTCTAAGACAAGAATGAACCGAATCCGTATTTGATTTGAACTTTCCTGCCCTCATAACTGTGTCTTTGATCACATCTCAACCACAGCCTTTGGGAGTGGAGTGAGCTTTTCGCGTGGTTCCACACCAGAAAACGCCACTCTTCTGTCTAAGCAAACGGTACCGCCAACCGTTTGATTGGTAAGGCAAGAAGCTAAGGCCTAAAGGGTGTTTAGGAATATTAACATACGTACGACACGCATTGCGAACCCTCACCACGACAGTTCCAAGTAAAAGTGTTACAGTTCCAGCATTTAAAACACACACTTCCGTTTGCCATTCTGGATTAAAAAAAAAAAAAAACTTCAGGACGGTTGGGACGATCTCCCAATATACACTGTGGAACTAAATTGATCTG
>AXCM01008267.1:0-12133 GCA_000473375.1 Anopheles culicifacies | reverse complement strand
GTTTGTGAGAGAGCGAGGCGGAATAAAAATAAAACTTTCCATACAACTTTTTAGTTGGTTTGACTTTTTGTGGCACGGTTCGATTGTGAGTCTCTCTAAAAAAAACCACCCAGCATGAAGAAACCGCTTAGACACTATCGCCAAAGAACACTCCTTTCCTTCAATTATGTGAGGTGAGAAGCTTTTTCCTTTCGAAGCCTGCAGGGGCAAAGCAAAACCACTGGCTACTTATTTCAGTTCTTTTCACAGCAAATCTCAAACTCTTGTTCGGGTGGTGCTGTTTTTCAGCTGTGATTTTTACCCCTGCATCCCCGGCCAATCTGACGGTCGGTTGTACAAAAATGTTCACTCGCTCACTCGTTTTATTTTCTTTTGCACCGGCGAATTATTGGCAATTAGAGATTTATGTTTCATTGCCAACCATCGGCATCCAGTCGGGTTCCAGTTGTCGGTGTCGTTTCGTACAAAGCAAAAGAAGCAAGAAAAAACGAACCCAACTGAAGAGAAATAAGTTCGATTTTCCCTGAGGTTGGCAGTTTGCGAGGAAGCTGTTGAAATTGCATCACCACCCTGTTTCACCCGCTTCACGAATCGTTAGTGGGCTTATTTGAGCGTCAATTGAGAATCGACTCGTACTATGTAAAGCCGGCCAATTTTCGCTCGTCATTGCAGCTTTCCACGGCTTCGCCGCGTATATGGGCGCCATCGTTTGACATTTCTCGAAACTCGGAATTTACAATAGCACGTCAAATATTGGTCTGCGAACATTTTTCGGCTCAGCCGCCCCGGCGAACTTCCCTTTTGTTCCGGGAGCTCATTTTCCGCGGTGTTTTAAAATGCTTTCGGAAAAAGTTTTTCCGTTTTTGTAAAATGGGTCGAGAGCAAATATTTATTCCTGCGTAACGGGACCTGGGGGGAAAGTATGAGCGGTGAGGAATGAGTATGTGGAAAACGAAACTTCGATTGGCAAACGTTGTGAACTCTTTCCTCACTGCTACAATAATAGCGTCAAATCACTCCCGGGTGTTTCGTGTTCTGTTTCGGTGCTGGTCAAGCACGGTGAACCTTGTAACATCCTCTTCTGCTTTCTCCTCTCTTCAATTCCTTTTTTTTTTTTTTCGTTGAGATTTAGGTTTTTTTTTCCTCTGACATCTGCTTGTTCATACCTCTTACTTGGCGTGCTATTAAACTTTATTTTCTTTCCGGTACCCCGATAGCACTTCAAACCCACATGGTTCTGACAAGTTCTCGGCTTGAAGTTTGGGCTCAGTTACCGGTCATCGAGGTTTGTTCTGCTGGTTTGTTTTATTTTTGTTACCGTTACGGCAAGTTACTTTATTTTTCCGAACGTGTGTGTGTGTGGGTATGTGGCCATGGTGTTGAATGAGTTGTTTACTGTTACGTGGTTATTCACGCCAGTAGCATAAAAATACAAATCATCTCCACTTTGTTTCGTGTTGTTTTTGGTGCGTGGGAAAAGAAGTACATTTAGAGTTGGGTTTTAGCAAGTGATGCTGACTGGTTTTACGATATTTGCACGTTTTTGTGCTTTGATTAAAATATTTTAATTGTTATGTTTAATTTTCTCTTTTGATTCAAACTCCAAATACCTGAGTAATAGTTGAATTTTGAACAAAAATTGAAATCGCCTCATACATCAAAACTAGTTGTACAGACAAAATGGTAACAACTATTTTAATTTGTCGCCGGCAAAACGCGCTTAACGAAGCTTCTGCTCAGCATCGCTCACGAGCAGCATAAAGATAGCAACAACAAAAAGTAAAAAAAAAACTAATTTCCATTTAAAATGACTACCCAGGGTGCAGATGAGCTAACCACTTTGCTACACCAGCACCATTCCGTTTGCATATTCTTAAGCTTAATTATGCAAAAGGTCCTAATCTTGACCTCGGCCTAAGACTGCTGAGCCGTTTTAATTTTTCGTTCCCCCCGCATCATCACTAGAACCGGTGACGGTTTTGTGAAGCATGAAACTTTCGTTTTCCACTGTAGCTGCACCGGTGACAAGCATCTTGGGGCGTGGAAAAGTCGGACAACTCTCCAACTCTTATCTCGATTGTGATTTAAAGCTGTTAGTTTTTTTTTATTTTACGAAATCTTTTTAATTTACCAAGATTTCTGAAGCAGCACGACGGTCGCGGGACAAGGTATCGTTTAATGTGTAGCTCTACATTTGCTGCCGTTCACCGTGCTCACACTCGTATGAATGAAATGGTTAGCACGAGATGGCTATCTTTCTGCCGGTTCTTTTACCGAGATCCAGTAGCTGGGCTCTTAATTATAGTTAATTTGAATGCATCAGTGACTCCGCATGCTGCAAAATGTCAGGTTATACAAATTTTGTTAATTTTTTCCCAACAGTGCATTTAGTAAATGTGCAACTGCAAGATTGTTAGAGATGTACAGTGCACACGGTGCAATTAGTGTACAATTGAATGAGTAAGTGATAGAGAAATTGTAGGGCATGTTCTTTCACAGCTGCACAGCAGCACTAAGGTCCCCTCGACATAATAATTATTATTATAAATTTTGTTGAAGGAAAATAATATTTAATATGTATGTCTTCATTGCTGCAAAAGACTTCTTGAGGTTGTTTTGCCACTTAAGAGATAAAAAATAGCTAAATAATTGTACTAATGTCACAAGAAAAACGTGCATATGAATAAAAAAAAGAAAATGTATAAAGTAGGACATTTTCGTAAGAATTTAAAGTATTTATCTAAATTAAATCATCCCTTGCAGAATGTCATGGGATGATAATATAATAATAAATAATATATAAAACCTGATTAAAAAAATGTTAATCGTTTTTTATATAAAACCTGTTTTTTTAAAGAAAGCCCATTTAAACATATATTTGATGATATTTGATTGTGTTATGCATTTTTTTATTCCAGTTTACAAAGAGCCCAAAGCCACATACAGCTGAGACATAAGGATCGGGTTTGCATGTTGTAAAAACAACTCTTACAGTGCAGCTTCACCGAAAGGATGGAAAGCGTCACAATGAAAAGAATAAAAGTTTTCCACCAGTGCACATTTCACTTCCCTGGGAGGCGTGCAGAAAAAAATGACAAAAGAAAATAAGAATTTTAGTAAAAGGATGATAATGAGCGTAATTATTTATAAAAAAGTGGTTGGTGTTTGCTTATTCGCCCGCAAGAAACCCCGTCCAGTTGGCAATGGTTCACATGGGTGAGTGAGCTTTTGGAAGGTATGGGTCAGCGAACGCACACCTCCCACCGATGCTGGAGGGGTTTCGCATCTTGGACGAAAGGTATTGCGTGCCCGGCCGGATGGGATGCTACATTAAGTTACGCGAAATGTTTTCAAACAGAGTGTCTCTGTCGCCGTTGGAGCGATGGAGCTTTTTAACCCCGGCATCCAATTACTGGCGCCAGTGGATGGAAAACTTTCACCTTCAAACTGTGCGTGGTCGTCGGTGACCAGCATTACACTGTGTTTTTTGTTTCAGCTCGTCTACGCTAGTTTTTTTTCGATTTAAAATATGTTTCACAATCCACTGTCGCAAAAGTTTAAGCATCGTTTTAAGTTATGGTGCTTCACAATTGTTGATGGTTATGAGTAGAATGGTCAAGTGTTCTCATGCGCTTGAGAAGTGAGGTTCGATAGTCCAAGTGGAACTGGAAACAGCAGGAATATATCATGATGATAGTAAAGCTACTTACTACTGACTCAAGATTTGATGGTCATATGATATTGTAAGAAGTTAGACCTCTCGTTTGAAACTAATTTGCTGCTAATACTGTACATTGAATGAGTAATTTCAAAGGGTTTCAAAGTTCATACAGTAAACTGTCTTCTAAATAACTAATTCAAGCCTCAAAAATCTACATTATTTAAATTAAAAAGAATTAACATGTTTTATACATTAAGAAACTCTGTATAATCCTACAACGTCTTCACCCGATGTGAACGTCTTTTAAAGCTTTTTGAATGTTGGAACGTCTTGAGGAATTCGAATGACATGACCAGAGTCTGGTAAGTTTTATTAGTCACACGATAGTGAGTTAATCCTGCAACAAATAGATCTCGCAATTATAGTGGATCCTCCAAAGTTCTTGCCCCCATATGGTGCCAAACCTTTGTTATGAATATTTTCGTTTTGAATATCATTAAGAGGGTTTCTTCAATTTTTGATCATTATTTGGATATCTCAAAGGTGTATGTACAAGAGCTGCATAGGTTTTCTGTAATGTCCGCTTCAACCTTCCCGAGTGTTATTTTGTGAAGTGAAATATCCTTAAACTACAAAACGGTCATCATCTAGCCACGTTTCTTTACATTAATCTAACTGCACGTTACTCCGGCTTAGGTCAGGATTAGTTCACAAGGATGCTAATCATGCTTTGAGCTTTTTATGGTTAGGTGTTTGAGAAGTCGTCCGTTCCCTTACATATGAAACCGTTTCCATTCGCCCTAATCTCAAAAAGTGAAAAAGGTCATTGTAATATTACTAAGTATAAGTTTCGAAAGAATTAGGATTCTAAATGAATTTGACTCATTACAGACAACAAATGTGGATCTCGAACTAAGCCTCAATCAATCGAAAATATGCTCACAAATGTAAGAACACTACTTCCACCAACTTGTTACTGATTTTCCCAGTCCTATGCAACTGCGAACCCTTCCCACATCCTCGTTACCATCTTACCCTCTAAGCACAATATAGAGCTTCACCCTCTAAACACGGATACAATCACCTTTTATTGTGCCCATGCATAACCCACCCAGATAGCGTCGGGTTGCCCATCAATCATACAAATTAATGATGACCGCTCCAGTGAATCTTGTGTAACCGCAAAACCGTAAAGCGTAACTTTCGACCAGCGCACAGCCGTAAGTGCACGTTTCATCTGGCGTAATGTGCGAACCCAGAACCATGCACGTACATCCCATCGACGCTAGCCAGGCCTGGCCGGGATACCGAATCTGAGATTGGGTGGGATTAGTGTCCATTTCCATTTGGTGGCGTGAGCTGATACGAACGGGAAGCTAAACTGGTACACGCTTGTTTCGGGTGATGCAACTATTGGCCCGAATGCGCTTTACTATATCATCTCCGTTCTACACATCGATTTCGCCGGGTGGTGTACGTTTGATCGCAAACTCCATAATGTTTTGTTTGATTTGATTTTGTTAATGTTCATATTTTACAGCAAATTTGCGTACATACATTTGCATCCACTTGTGCGTGTGCGGTAAATGCAAATAAGTGTTGCTAGATTTATAAATAACATTCCTATCCTTCCAATCGGAACTTCCTGACTGTTGGACTGTGTATACGGAGCTCGTGTGCGTCCGTGAGTGAATTTTTGTTGCTTCGTTTATTTAGGATGAAGAAGAAATTCCAACGCGAATGAGCATAGCGATTGACTATGACGCACGTACACGCATCATCCAGCAAGTGTCCAGTTTTTCGATATGGCAGCAAGATGAACATCGAACAGCACTGCCGCTTCATGGTGCCCGGGATTCGGTTGGGCGCAATGCAAATAACCGGCAAATGTTTTCCCAAGAGCTTACGCCAGCCAATGCGCCCCGTGGATTCGTGGGTAGATTCGTGCGCGTGAGATATGAACCTGTTGGAGGTCATTCGCTTGCGCTTGCACTCTCGGCCAGCAAACGATGCTCGGTCGGTCGTGCTGCAAGGTGTGCATGTAAAATGGCCACCTTCACAGCGTCCCCAACTAGCGGTGGGTGTGTTTGTTTTATCGGAACAATTTTATCTACAGATCGTTCTGCGACGGGGTTCGTGTGCATATTGATTCGGGCGCCAAAGTTTGATTCTTTCCATTCTACCAAGCTCCGGTAGACAGCAACCGTGCGTGTAGGCATGTGGTGTATTACAGGGAAAACATACACGCGGTAGGTTAATTCTAAACCACGCTCACATTACCCGCGGCAAGTGCCCCCGCCTAGTTGATGTGACTTCTGGGAAATTATCGACTGAAACATGTGTCAATAATCGTACGAGAAGTGTAATTTGTTCACCAACCATGTTGGCCCTGATGCCGACGGTGGCATGCAGTATAAACATGTTTATCATAAACAGCTACTGTAAGCACGTTACCTGCCTTGGGGGGTTGGATGGTGACAGAGGACACTCAACGTGCGCGGGGACCAGAAGCACGCAAGCAACCGGCTTCGGGATGGAGGCACGACACTGAAATGAGCAAAACAAAAGAACTTACTTGTCGACGTTTAACGGGAAACACCTCAACAAATATGGTAACATTGAAGGACATTTGAAGAGAGTGTCCGTGTTGAGTGTGAACAGCGGAATGACAGCGTTCTGCTTGTTAGGGGAAGTAATTACCACTAGAACTGGGTCGTTCGAAGCATTTGTAGGAGTTTATGCAAAGCTTTTATACAACTGAAGCGAATTGTATAACTTTAGGCGCATTGCGTATTTTGTAATGAAATATCAATTGTCAATTGTCCTTATTGGATTTTCAATTTTAGGTGGCACTTCTTGACTCTTATCTTTTAACGTATGTGAAAGCTTAAATTTCCAACAGAAAATATCGTACCCTCCTTACTTGTGAGATTGATGTTCAACGTTCACGCAGCAGTTGTTTAATAAAAGTACACTTCCGGTGGCAGAATACCATACCATCAGCCTGGTGAGTTATGTTATGATAATGTCTGGCATGTTTCGGGACCCTCCCGTTACATTTGTACCAGCCATAATACATGCCATGCATCGATGCCACTATCAATGTCTTACCAGACCGCAACATTAACAAGCGCCCGTCTGTAATGGGATGTGTATTTCTAATTTTCGTGGCAATAGTGCTACAAACAGTGTGTCTCCGTCCATTACCGGCCTCGTGCGCGCCCTCTCGCGAGACGTCAACGATTTATGAACAATGGTGGTAAGAAGATCACCTACGGGTGACAGGGACCGCAAAGCAATGAGCATTCAAATTTATTCATATTCCTGCGTGGAACGCTTTGGGGAAAGCTTACCCAGCCGGTTTCCCGTTCGGAGTTTAAGGAACCTTGCTCCTACTTTTCCATGTGTGCGTTTGCATGTGAGCGTATGATTGAATTTGGGATAATGGTGGATAATGAATAACAAAATCGTGTTCGTACACCTTTTGTACCCCGCCCCTCCCTTGGGAGCCGTTTTGTTTAATTTTGTCACTGCCGCATCAGACGCTCTGTACGCCGTGCGTCGGTTTTAACGGCATCTTCCTCCATAAGCGACACACGCTGGGTTGACATCTGCCTGCTGACAATGACACTGTATTTGCATATGATCAGTAGCCGTGTGCCGAGCTTCATGTGGTTATGTGTGCGCGCCTGTGCGACCCTGCTGTAGAGACGGCACAGAAATCAATTGTACAAACAGACTAGATATGTGGCAAAGTGGTAGTTCTGATTTGTCTTGAGCACGGGGTTCATCAGTCCCTTTTACGGGATATCCTGTTTGCGCAGTTTGAATGTTGAGCTGCGGGATGGCTTACCAATTGACACACTGTGTACTGGACTGATTAGTGAACGAGGGCGGAGTGACATTATACATGTTGAATAATAACCTAATAAAGGAGATTGGGGTAAGTTTGAGTAATGATCATACAAAAATCACTGAATGTAGAGGTTTTGTAAGCGGACGGATTTTATGTTTTATTTAACGTACATGGGTTTAAAGAAAAAAAATGTAATTAAATGTATTAAATATGTAGATTCAATTTACTGTTTTAATTTTTAATTACGCAATATAATATCAAATATGCAAATTAAAGCCACAGGAGCATAGCCGGTAAATTCCAGCATTTTGCAGCATACTAATTTCTTCAGCATCTATTACACTCTTCACGCGCTTTTGTTGGTAAACATTTCTCCACCAAAAAGCGGGATGCGAGCTTAAATGGAACCGCTTAGAAATGGAGCCTTTAAAAACAAAACATCATAAATGCAAGAAATGTCTATGAAAACGATACCGCTACCATCACCCGGTGCAGGTTTATTTTTAGTCTCCCAGAAAGAAACAGTGTAATGGCTTTTCATAAGACAAGCTACAATGAGTTTCAGTTCTTGGTGAACACTTGTCTTCCTGGCTTGGGAGTGAATCGCACCACGGTAAAGTAATGTAACCAAACGAGTGGAATGTAAGGGATACGGGGTTTTGATCTAACCCTTGGGAAGGAGACCGGGAACTCCTGGATAGTCTCCCACAGGAGTTTCATCATAATCTTTCTTGTCATCGTTACGGAGGGTATTCTTTTTCGCCCAGTTGGGACTTCCTAAGTGAGTGCATACGCTTTTGGGGAGGTTTCGGTTTGCGCTCGGGTTGTAACAATGACTTACTTCATATTCGATTAAGAAGTGGGAAGGTGTGCCGGTGGTAAAAGCCGACATTGTGCTACAGCTTGTTACGTGGCGTAGGCTCGTTTTGTTACCACCGTAGGGGGGTTTGCCTTCGGCATGTATCGCATCGATTGCTGCTCCATTACATGGTAACGAGTAGGTAAGATGCGTAGGTTTTTATTCAATTTACAGAATTTATACGCATGAGTTACCAATTTTCTAAGGTTCATTATTCAATTCATTTCTACCCATGTATGGGTAGGTTCGCTGTACGGACTTTGTGGATGAGCTGAGATGCTTTAATGGAACACAGCTGAACTGTTTGATGTAAGGGGAACGGTGTTTCGTGCATTCGTTACATTTTCCACTTTACCAGCTTACCATCCAAATTGTGTTTTGGGTTTATGAGGAACGCTTGTAATGGTTTATTTCAAATTGATTAGAGCTATGCGTCTGTTAGCATATATTTAACAGTGTTTTTTTATGTCGTAGGTTAATAAGATGGAAGAATGATGGGAAATTATAATTTGTATGCTATTCAGAATAAGGTATTGAATTTGAGGGTTCACCAGTAAGTCAGTTGACCTTATTAGACTTACTCTATAGGATGTACTGATATGTACTGTCCATCTTTCTTGCATAATTCAAGCTAGAAAATTTAAGAAAAGAAAGGACTCTGAAAAGTGGAGACTGATTCAATAAGTGTAAATTATAAATGATGTAGAAATATGTCATTTATCTATTAGGCCACCAAAGGAAAATAGAGAACAATATTTCTAAGTTCCAGAATTACTAACGAAGGTGAGTTAAATCCTTCTAGTGAACCAGTAGTCGTCAGGATATCCCGACTAGGTTTAGACCTGTCGAGGTTGAAGAGTTATGGAATAAAAGAAGTTGGCTACAATCGGGTAATTATAGGATTGATCAGTTCATTAATCAGTTATTACAAAAATAATCAACCCTTAAAATGTTTCAGGGTAACTTAAACCCTAAACTTTAGTAAAACAGATCAATAGGAGTTAAACAGAGCCTGACTAACGTTAGTTAAAAACTACTCCCAGAGTTTCATTAGCCGCTGATACATTTCCATTGTTCACGGTAGGTCAGGCACCAGTTAAATTACTTCGCATCGATTCCATTCCTAATCCTTTCACTACCGGCAGGATTTCCAACCAAAGCACAAAAGCTCTTTTCCTCCAATTTTCCAAGCACGCGTTATCCGTGGCTGCGTTGGTTAAAATCTCATACATGTCAAGTGGCCGGCAGAACAAAGCCCGCATGTTGCACTGGAAAGCGGGAAGCGAAAAAAAAACGAAAAACACGTCAAAACAGCGACCGGAACGTACCGTCCGGCCAACAATAAGAAGAAGATTACTTCACCAAATGGGATCAACTAAACTGGATTCCGGTTTATACACACACCCCTACAACGATTTGGCGTACAATATGGATTGATCTATGCCAAACGCAAACGAGTTCAATCCTGTTGTGTTTTTTTTCTGTTTGTGTTTTGGAAACAGGCGACTTTCTCCTCGGTTGATCACTGCTGCCTACATTAGGGGTTTGGCCGGTATTGGAAACCCGCTTTCCAGCATTTGCACACTACCGGCTACGATCGGGTGGTTCCGCAGTGTATGAGAATGGGGTTCCAAAGCCGCAGCGCAAAATGGAGATGACGTGCCTCTCGTGGGGACTATTTTTCCAGCCCCGGTTTTCTTTTTGTTTGATACTCTGTGAGTGTGTTGGTTGCACACCAGCTGCCGTGCGAGCTGCTGCCGTGGGTTTTGGTCCACGGAATTTGTGTGAGGTTGGTTTTTTGTGCATTTTTTTTTTGTTTGTTCCATCCCGCTTTTCAAGTGTACTGTAAAGTGCGATAGCATTTTGTCTCGTGAATCCTATTCCACGTGAGCCAACCCGGATAAAAAAGGCGTTCTGCTGTGAAAGCGAGTAGATAAACCAAACCCTTAAAACCGATCTCCGACCCGGCACCCGAAAAACGAATGCAGCCGGATGGGGTTGGGGGTGTGAGATCGGTCCGAGCGGTTCGCGGGAATCGCTTCTGCACATAAAGCTGAATGGAAAGTCAAATGGAGTGTACAAATAACATCCCAACCCTTTGGCCAGGATTCCACCTCTAACGAGCTTTCTGCATACGACCGTTAGCCGTTGTCTGTCTTGCTTTCTCTCTCTTTCGTTCACGCGAAAAAAAAATCCGCACGCCACCCCCTTAGGGCAAAGCCTCATCGCAACCGAGAGAAACAGAGTGGACACTAAAGGGCTTATAAAAGTTTCAGACAAATCATGATCATGCGGGATAGGTTTGGTTTCGCCTCATCCCAGCTCCAAATCCTCCTTCTAACCTCACGCGAGAGTGGGAAATTCGCGATCCAAACAAGAGGAACAAATGCAAAAATCAAATTCACTGCCATGGCGTTGGAAGCAAGAGTAGGAAGAAAAAAAAACTCACAACCCCGGATAAACTACTATTTTATATTAGAAAGATTAGGGCGCACCATAAAAAGAAAAACAAAACATAGTTGACTAAAAAACTGAAAAATGTAAAAACCAAACACTCCGCACAGTGTCACGCAGCGTATTAAACTCGTTCGGTTCGGTGGGGTTATTTTTTTGTTTTGTTCGTTTCTCGTCCTTCCTTTCAGCACGGGGAGTGATTTTGGACCTACCCACGCAGTGGACAATGTTCCGGAAGCCACTAATTCTGTATCTATCGATTTCTCAACCCTTCCGCGAGCTTTTCACGCACGTGCGCTAGATTGCATTTCAAAAATTTCCTCTGTTCCTGTTTGTTCTACCCTTTTTTGTTGCGTTTGCGTGCTTCGCTCCCTGCTCTGATTGTACCCATGCGAACGGTTTATCTCGGCCTAAGCCTTGTCCAAGGTACGTGTACGCCGTGCATTATCCGCCTCGTTGAACGGAGGCGTAGTAGGTTTTGGATCCGAATGGTGAGCAACATAAAAACCAGAGATTCCGATTTTGCAGCGGATATGAATCTTTCACACGGGAACTTAGATAGCAGCATTAGCTAGTTGGTGGCATTCATCCAGAGCAGTGCGGGTTTGAACATTTCTAATGCTCTATCGCCGCGTGTACTGTATCGATTTCGTTTTAGATTGGGTAAGATTTGTTTGTCAATAAAAATACACGAAATGAGGGAAAACCAATATACTACAGTATTCCATATTATTTAATATAACCTGGAGTATATAAGTTTTTGGATTGTATAAAAATCATGCATGAAAATAAAAATTTAAATTTTTAAAAATTAAATTAAACCCCTGTGGGTTTGAATTTTATTTGAACAGAGGTTAATTAATGAACAAACATGTGACAAATTCATTAATAATTAAGTCATACAAAAACACAGTGATAAGAAATAATGCAAACTTTTAGAGTTGAACTGAAAATGTAATTAATACCATTAAAATGTAGCTTTCAGTGAAAATTATTCGATTTGTATTAAAAATAAGAAAACAATTTACAATCGTTTGAAGATGTCGATTTAATATGTTAAGCAGTTTTAAAACAGCAAACAATAGTTTTTCCTACACGCGAGTTTGTCCAAAACAAGATTTTCCACGTGCCGCCATTATTTGGTCCTTTTCCGAAGCTTAAATCGATTTGAGATATGGGTTCAATTTATTCCCACAATAAGCGAGATAATATGCGTAATGACTATATATTTGGAGAGATGGATAGATATATAAAACTGTATCAATTCCGAGCTGTTTCTTCGCTTATTCTACCAATCGGGGGG
>AXCM01008266.1:0-13591 GCA_000473375.1 Anopheles culicifacies | reverse complement strand
TCAAAACTCAAAAGGGTTTTGAAAACAAGGTAGTTTTAACGAACCCGAAAGGTACGTTCCGTTCCGATTTGAAATGAAACTTGTTCCGTTACGTTCCGCAAAAAAAAAAAAAACAAAAACCCATCACTACATTTCACAGATCAACCCAGAGTCGGGTGCGAACCAACGGGAATCGATTTCTAACTGTGGGTCCAGCTTATCCATCCATGGGCACAGTTAGTTCGGTTGGTGTCAATTTCCATAAGCGGTTCCGACCGATACGTCGTTCATGGAATTCGGGCTGGAATCGCAAGTAGGTTCGGTAGGTCCAGTAGGTGCAATGATTCAACCGGAACCACTCCGGTATGTACGGGTCGACCCGCACATCACTACACTGCACACGAGCCCTTCTAGTATACGGAATGGGGGAAAAAGAATATAAGTGCCTAAGGCGTTAATACAATACAATTTATTCGCTGTACGCATGCCAATTTTCATTTGTCACCCTTGAGTCATAAGCCCAATGTGTCAGTGGAGGAGAAAAAACCCCACTCACAGCAAAACATGATGCCGGCTTGGGATACGGCTCCAGAGCGGGATTCGCTTACCTTTACACTTGTCAATTAACATCATCGCTACGACGCTCTATTTTACCAATTTTGGAAAAAGGTCCCATATACCCACACACACGGATGGGCGTCGACGTGTGTGGGCGTTGTCCTGTCGAACCCATTCGGAAGAAGTGCACCGATTAGGTCTATTTTTGTTTCTTAATATACTTGTCATTTCTTGCTTTCGTAGCTCCCAGCACTGTAGACCCTTTTATGATGAGTACGATATGTCTCCATCGAGGAAACGAAAAGACATTACTTCATTTTTTTTATTTTACATGTCACTGACTACAGCCTTTCGAGTTACATTACTATTACATCCCCTGGAACCTATCAACATCAAGCTTAATGCTTATTTCACACCAGACGACACTATTGATTGGAGGTTTTTCCTCCTGCGCATAACATCCAACTATTCGTGACAATACTCACGAGAGCTACCAACGGAAAAATAAAGCTTGAAGCTAATGATCATCAACCTTCATGACTGTACGAGGCATTGCATTTCGCCATAGTTGGCTTCCAGTAATTGGTTCCCTTTTGGTTTGGTGGGCTCACTATTTAACATTGCATGAAATCACCACCCCAAGCTTCGAAGTTAAGTGTGTAATTTATGGTATAGTTCACCGTACTGCTTCCGCTGTCGAAAGTAAAGAATAGTTACTGTCGTTCCAGTGTCACCATACTGCTACGAAGTACGCCTCTGGCACGAAGCAACTTACCTGAAGAACGTAAAGGTACCGCACCCGCTACACGTACTAAAGCTTGTAAGCGGTCGTTCCAGCACAGCACAAACAGCCCAAAACAGCCTCAATCACAACAAACGAACGAAGGTGATTAGCCTAACCATAAACACGGCAACGACGGCCAAACCAAGATGTTCCCCTCTTCGAGCAAAGTGCAGCAATCAGAAACTCTACCACAACACTGCCAATCAAGCAAGCTCCAGCTTTGCATATCTTGTCTCCTTTCGGTGTGCTGGAGCACTCCTTTGCGCCCGAAGCAGATGATAAGGCTTACCGAGCGATTTGTTGATGATTGTTAGGTAAGATTTGAATCCCCTCACTTGGCCCGAATCGAATCAAAAGCATTTACCTAAGACGGAGACGTACCGGTCGCGTTGAAAGGCGGGCTTTTCGAAACTTTCGTTTCGGGAGTGGTATGGGGATTATGGTACAACAACATAGCTGTGCGAGAATAGCTGTTTGTCCATTCGTGGCACACGGGTTGTGTGGAGAGTATTATTACCACGACATTAGGCAATTTCGGTCGCACCAGCCATTTTAGTGGTGCGGCCTTCCAAAGCACAACCTGCGCTGTAAGGGGTTGGTGGGATTGAAACCGTAATTGCCCTCGTCGGGTGTCGGGTAGCGGGATGGAAGCTTTGAGCTTATGTGCTGATTTTACAACAAAATCCACACATCCATACATGTAAACCACTACAAACAGGTTCGTGTTGATTTATATGGCACAGTTTACAAGATCTCACAAAATCACACCAGCTTCCATCGTACGGAAGCTAGTTTAACGGGATATTAAATAAGCATAAACTTTAAATGCGTTTTGCATACATCAGAATACACACAAGGTGTGTACAAGGGTGGCGAACGAGTCTCTCAATGAATAGGCTAGATGTGTCACAAACACTACTCCGCCTAGAGCTTTACATTCAAGCCCAAAATGGAGCAAGGATAAAGCAACTCCCATTATACCGCATGTTAAATGGATCAATCATTTGGAGCTGTCGCCTGGAAGGAACGGCTTCTAACAACTTCCGGCTTGAAGCTGGATACGGAACCACAACCCCTTCACTTTTGCTCATTAAAGTTAACGTAATGTGTGTGTCTTTGCAAGTCTCCTGTTTACTCGCCTGTAAACTTCGTTTTGCTTCCCTTGTGTAGCATACTCTTGTGAGCATGAAATGGTCTGAATCGTCTAATTTCTTCAAGGAATTTCCCTGAATTGTTTGCTTTATATTTAATATTTCAATTAGAGAGCATCATAATTTACGGCAGCAGCTTGATTTACACAAAGGCGCCTGCAGTAACCCAGGATGATCTATCCCAATGGTAAATTTATTTATAATTTCTGTACACTGCCTCGTCCGGGGTAACTCCCGTTTTTCCTTGAAATAACCACATGGCAAAACCCCGGCTACGACGAAGCTGTTCAAAATTTACTTTCTAACCCTACCCTACTCTTGACAGCGTTGATGTTTGGAATGCCAGTAGCAGTATGATGCCGGTGCCAAAAATGGTGTCCATTCCAGCGACGTCCAGGGCTGTGCAGAACGCGCCAAGACACCCAGCTCGTATGTCAACAGCGCATTACGTATTGCGGGTGTGCAAAAGCATCCCGTGGCCTACACGAGTTTGTGGAAGATAATATGAAGCATCCAGCAGCATAGAGGGGGCTCATTCATACGGGACTGCAAATGTGCGCAAAGTAAATGGCCGGTTCAGTTTCACCCGTCCGTCGGGGAATGAGGGTAGCTATTTTTAGGCAGACCATCTTCCTGCTACAAACCGGATGAAAGCTTCATTCATTAACCGGTACCAGCACCACGAACCAGCAGCTCGGAGGGTGGCATCTTCTTCACGTTTCGCTCGAAAGCCTCTGACAGTGGATGATGGAACAAAGACTTGTACCTTCCTTTTTCATTTTTTGTTTAGTTTTTAGTCCTTTCGCTTTTTCTTGTGCGGGTTCGCATCTGCCAGCCTGGTTGATGAGGCTGAAATATAGCACCCGTCTCAGCAACGGCTGCGAGGAGCCCGGTATGATCCGATGGTATTAAATTTTCGGTTGTGAAAAGGGCAAGATAATTGGATGGAGAGTGCATAGGGCTGACGGGTTCATTAACAAATTACTTTAAAGCCCTGCTGTATGTGTGCAGCATGAGCCATCTAATCCCGTGTAATCCCTTTCTTATTGCGCTCAATTTTCACCTTCATCATGAAGGATTGGCGTGCTGTAAATTTGTTGAAGGCTAGTTTGTTTGAGTAGTTTAACGCTACTGACATCGTAATGGGAAGGTATACTTGAGCTTTTTTTTCTACCTCAACTCAAACCGTTTGCATTCCTTATTGTTACTTTAGTTTTGGGATAACATAATTGTTTATGACTTTGTCATTGGTTTGTCCACTAACGAACCACTGTTCGATTAGATCTCTTATTTGACTTAGTAAATGTCATAAACGTCATTTCCAGTGTGGTTTATTTTGGATTTCGTTTGGCAAAAAGAAAAAAGCATAACTTAAGTTGAATAGTTACCTATTTCTTTAAATTGTAAACTTAAATAAAATTGTTCGTAAATCAATCGCACGGAAATTAACTTCTATGCCATTCACTACAATAAACAAGAGACCCAATTCGAACAGTGGTTATTTAGTGGTCAAACTTATGACAAGGTAATAAACCATTTCATCATACAAAACCAAAGTTATGCGACAGAATGTAAATGTTTGTGCTAAGCTAGAAAACACACCAATTAGATTATTACTTTTAATCGTAAAAATGTATATAAATTTCGTCAAAAATGTCCAGCTCAATAGGAATGTCTCCAAATATTCAATTAAACTGATGACTATTCTACCCAAAACTGGCAGAAGAAGATGTCTTCTCCCATCGATCTGTGGCTTATTTGCCGATCTCGCAATCGGATTCCGAGCGTAAGTTAAACACAAAATAAATTAAATTCTCCACCGATGCAGGAACGGTGGCACGATGCGGATACTAATGCATGACACATGTCGGCTCATTCCTGAGAAACAAATACCACAAAGCAAAGTGCACGTGCAGGAACTGGTTGCAAATGCTCGCTACCAAGAACATACAACTGCTAATGTTTCCTTCAGTCAGCGGTGAGCCTGCAACACGTCCATGCGCTCATAAACAATTGCCATTCCCCCAAGCCTTGGTACGTACGTACTCCCAAACGAGGTCAAACCGGATTTGTACGGAAATGCGGGATCCGTCACTCAGCACAACATGAAACAAATTGAATTTTATTCAGCTGAAAATTTCTATTTGCATTCCATTTCGTAGGAGGAAATTGTTGTGGCCCTTGACCGACGGCGCTACCTGCGGAACGAGGAGGCGTTATCCAGCACACCAACACAACTGTCCAGTAGCAAAATGCTACTTACAACCTCAAGGGCAAAGTACCATCCAATGGGGAAGATGTGATCTCGCTCGACCTCGGTTACTGTCCAGCAGCCTAGAAGGAACCGTACCCGTACACGAGTAAATACATTCCATTGGGATGTTGGGATGCTTTCCAGTAGAACCTTCCTACGCACACGCACACAAACAGAAACAGCCCGGATACAAAATGTGTGTTTCAATCAGGACACTGATATGGTAGCGGTCATCTATTGTTATGCTAGAGTCGCTTGATGGTCTGCAATCACGACAACATCCTCCATAGCAAATGCGCCCCCCTCCCTCCAACCCCATCGTCTGCATCAGCATCGATATATCACGCCCGTTTACCATACACTCGTAGCTGGGGTTTACCGAATTCGTTACCGCACCGTCATGTCCTACGGCCAGAAACACAGCCGAAGGCGGTTAACCGCCACAAGATTCGCAAACACACCGAACGTCACTGTATCCAGCTCCAGAACCCCAAACCCTAGCCCCTTCCCCCTGCATCTGGCTCTGGACCACCTTCCCCGAAAGGTGAAAGTAACATATGGCGAGGCAAAATGTTGCCGCTGCTATCGTTGCTCAACAAGCGATCAATGTCGACCGAAACCTAACCGTAACCGTGTTTCTACTCAATCATTCCGAAACGTTGCAGACGGGAATGGGTAAGGTTTCCCCAGGAGCGCTCAAGATAGGGAACAGAGCGTGTTACACGTTTAACGGCTATTGGTATTTCGCAACCAATGCCACCCAATCATGTTGATACGAAAGCCTTACAAATGCAAATAATTATTTCCCTGACTGTTTGCTCGGTACTTAGTTGTTTGCCGCCGTTTGCCAGTGAGGTTTGCGCACACAGAAGACTTTGGGGGCGAGAAGTAACATTCAGTAACATCAGTCACACGCCACACGAACACCGTTGTGGCAGTGTGGAAAAACCATACCTACCCGGCTAAGGAATGGAACCCCAGCGGTACTACCCGTTTGCTTCATTACGGTATGGCTTATTCCATCATTAATGGAATGTTGCTAATTGCTTTATATCGAGCATGCCACAACAAACCGCAGCCAGCACAAACTTGTTAGCAGCAGCAGCACGGTCGTTCGTCGGCATTTGTTCTAACGTTCGTTTTGGGTTGCTCCGCACACGAACACTCACAGGCACCAACATGATCCTTGGGGAATAATTGCTTCCTGCTATGCGGCATTGGACAATCATCCAAGCGGACGAAAGCACTCCTTATCGCTTGAAATAACATTAAAGATCCAAATGCTGTAATCGGACTGTTGGTGGTCGTTACGATATGCAAACAGTGTGGTGGAACAATCGACAGTTCATTGCTATTTTAAAGTGAATTACGAATACCTCCAATTTTTATTTCTTGCAAACATTTGCTTTACACCTTTTTCATGTTAAAGTGATGAACTAAACCCTTTAGAGGCCGAAAGAAATATCAGCTGGAAGTCTGGAATCTGGACGGAAACTATAAGCGTGAGTTGTGCAATCGTTTCTAATCTGTGGGACTCCCAAAGAGAGAATATTAGGAATATTTTTGTTTGATGTACTACTTTTGTGAACGCCTTTCCTTGAGAGCTTGGAGCTGTCCTTCTTCTTCTATGTACTACTTCGACAATTCTGGATTTAGTGGCATGCATTTAGTCGCAACAGGATAGTCAGTCATGCGTATGAAAGAACGATTCGCATTTGATTTTGGACCGGTCCAATATTATAAGACTATCATCGCTACCATCTACACCATCAGCCTTCTATTACTACGCCACTACGTTCTTTTTACGGTAGGTCTGGAAGGATGATACATACTGTTACTGGTACTGATGAATGTCTTGACATTCTTCTCATCGGAGGTATCCAAGACGTTTGACCATCCACTGCCCTTAATTCATAAATCATAAATCAAGTACAGCATAGTCGGATTTGATTGGCGAAAGAATAACTGGGCTGCATGCTTTACAAGCCATGTTTATAATCCAGAATTCAAACCAGGAAAATTTATAAATCTCAAGCTAATTGGTTGGCAGACACTTTCTTCGTCTTGTGATGTGAAACATCTTATGTGAGGAAAATTGAATACGCAAAGAATACTCCAAATGTTCTTGAAATGCAGAGCTCCAAATGTTCTACAAATACTTCCAGTTTGACAAGAGGGGATATGGCGATGTATTGCTGCGTTTTTTTTTTTCTGTTACCCAAGTGGAATTGAATGCTGTACAGTTTGGTGTCGCCAATAAAATTGTGAAATTATAAGTGATGAAAGGTTTCTACCTCCTACTTGTCAGGGCCGTTATTGTCAGCCTTATCAACATTCTGCCTGTTGCAACGCCACATCGACCGTTGCTTTTATCAACACTGCCTCAGAAATTCGACTTCCTATTATCTATTATCAATCTATTACACACTAGTATTAGTATATTCTTGGCGATTTTCGATAACAATGTTATGTTAACTCAAATATCTTATAGTTTTTTTTTTCAATTTAATCATTCAACAAACGTTCATTAAATATTTATTTGAATTAATAAGATCTGGCCAAGCATGACCTGACCTGCGTCAGAGCTGCAAGAAAATATGTGTTGCTTTGACATTTGTCGGTCAGCTGATCAAAACTGGTATTAGAAAAAGATTCTAATAAGAAACTCACAGGCTGATTTAACACGCCATTTTGTATGAAACGCATATATAAAAACAGGTGGAAGGTATTATACACCCCATTACTGGTACTTCTTCAAAAGATTGACTACATTTCATGAAACATATGTGTGTGTAAATACTAATATTGCTGAACTTGATCAAGCTCGATAAACTCAGACACACTTTGGAGATTTTACATGAATTTTCCCAAAGCTGAAATTGTTTTTCATTATTTAAGAGCCAACGACTCATTTTAATAACACATTTATAGGATTTCCTATTACCCTACTTTGTTTGGTTTTTGTCAACGTTTCTTGAGCGAAAAAGAAACGAATTTCCCCAAAAACACCATCAAAATTGATCCAGCCGTTCTTGAGTTTTTACTTTTCGAGCAAACAAACACATAAAAACATAAAATACTTAAGCTTCAAACAAGGAAGCGCTCAATGGAGACGCCTAGTTGCTCATGAGCGTGAAGCAAAACAAACTGAAGTGTTGATTGTTTTAAAAATATTTTAACACATATTTGCAATGAGTTTAAACGACCGCGCTCTATGTAAAGTGTGCGTATATTCCTATGCGGAAGTAAACAACCCTCGCAAATTAAAAAGGAAACACAAACAACCATTATACCGGAGTACCGGTTACGCCATGTGTTTGGTCGATATGGCTTACACTTTTGCCCAAGCAATCCGATACGGCTGGATTTTGTTTAGCGTACACCCCAAAAACGACCATTACTAACGACCTTTCGGACGGCCCAGCTCGTTGGCTCCATGTCATCCCCCGCCGTTTATCTTGGACGCGCTTATTCCATCTATCACTTACCATCTTATCTAACTTTTACGGTTCCTCGCTCTTTTATCGTATCCTGTTCGGAGGGTTCCTTTTTTCTTGTTCCTTTCCCAATCCCGAAACCATTGCACCCGAATTGATTTTACTTGCCCAGTGTGTGTGTGTGTATGTACTCACACCATGTACCGGATTCGAGTTTCTCCAACGATTGAAGCGTACATCGAACGATTTCCAAACAGGCCGCTCCATCTTTACGCCGTCCCTCGCTTCGTACCGTCCATTCAGTATCGTTTGGAGCGTTTTTGCTATTTATACGATCGGTGTGTTTCATGTTTCAAAACCCCGGGTGCCATCAGTGAAGCGCACATTGGCTACTCGTAATATATACACACACACACACACACATTTTCCCACACGGAGCACCCGGGAGCCTGGAATCCGGAACCGAAATCAAAATGCGAATCAAACGCGTGCAGGCAAAACACGAATGCTCTTCCAAGCAAACCCCGGGTGGGCTTACACCAATTTAATAGAATCGAGAAGTGAACCACGGATACAAAACCAACCACCAGTCAATTTATATGATTTAACATAAATAGACTGCTCTTCGCGGGCCTTTTCCTTCCCTTATCGTCCGCCGTCTGCCGATGTTGCTTGACAGGCAAACTGGTCGGAGTTCTCGCTACCGGGGGTTTTTCGCTAGTCATAGTCGAGCTTTGCTCTATCTATTATCTTTATCCTCATACACATAACGATGCTGAAGGCTACATGCATAAGCATGATATCGATGCTCTTGCTTGGGTGCTGTGTACACGTCCGCTTGTGCTGGTGGGACGATGCCGACCACAACCGGGAGTGGGTTGTCTGTTTAACAGATTCATGTCAGATTCATCATGTTATATTCTAGGTCACTACCGTCTATAACCTTTGTAAACCAGCGCCGTGCCAGGATACATTAGAATATTTTCGATCGAGTTGAAAGTGCATAACAAGCTCGTTGTAATAGATGCTTATAAATAACTGGAGATACGTAAATTAAGGGGCAATTTTTTTAAACACTTTTCTAAAGTACTCAAATTATTAATAAAGATAATTATTTTATATTTACATAAACATTGCCTTAAGTCAACCAAAACCCGTTTTTCTTTTTTATATAAAGTTTAATAAAAAGTTATAAACAAAAAGTTGAAAGGAGTTGAACTTATTGTAAAAGAAAGCGGGTATTATTATTTATTTATTTTTTAAACATAAGCTGTTTTTAAATCTAAATAAAATTCAAGAGTTCCCAAACTCAAGATTATTAAGTCATTTTATTTCCCTACAAGCTGTCTTTCTTTTCCTCTTCACCTTCCCTGTCACACAGACTGGTCATTGTGTACTTTCATGTCATTATTTCTACACCAATCACCTTCCTTATCTTCGTATCTTTCGCTCTTCGCTTCCCTTTGCAGGTGATGGATGATCGCTGGGAGAGTACGATGGCGCCATAGCATAGCATCTGTGCGAGTCAAAAGAAAGTCCCGGAGCTTCTTGATGGATCGATGTGATTAAACGCTGCAGATCGTCATGGACTGGAACTCTGAAGACCAGGGAACTAGGGGGTAGAGATATAAACTCTTGACTTTTTTGGATTCCATGCGAGTAATGGTAAGACCACAGTTCTAAAACTTACAATGCAAACATTTCCCCAAAATGTTTACCCAAAAAATAATGGTAATAATACATTGAGGTATCGAACAAACAATCAGCAACAGTTTAGAGATTGATTTAAGCTCTCAAGATTTACTTACTTCATGCCGTCGATAGAGACAAGACACAGCTTCCAGGATCTTGCAAAGCTTTAAGCTCTTAAATATTTATCGGCCGCGCCTCAAATCAAGACTGGATTTATGAGCCCACGATACGTTTTACGGCTTCTTTGTGTGTGTGTGGCGTTCGGTTGCGTAGTCTGTGGTCCTCATTTCGTATGTATACCACCTTTCCTTTGCCATAAAACGCAAAAACCTTCATAAACATTTGATGCCGCCAAAAATATTGAGCTCTGTTTTATATCTCCTTCTACTAGCGTGCAGCATACTACTTTTGGAGGGTTTTTTTCGTTTTGTTATTTTACATCTTACCGTCTATTGGCCTTATTGCCATCGTTATAACCGCAGTAGAACATTTGGCAATGGGTGCGTTTCGGATACGGATCCCTTACCTTTTGGATGGTTTTTATTTGTACCAGGGACAGGTGGAAAATATTGTTCCTTGCCGGTGATGTTAAACTCACCCAGGGTGTTCTGACGTCAGATTTACTTCTGTCTGCACGATGCTGTAAAGCGTCTCTCAGATACAAACTTTCGCTTCGTAAAAAAAAAAATGCTGTTATATACCTCACAGTACAAAATATCAGCCAAGCCTTCCAGGAGCAGACGAGACACTCAGAACTAACGAGCTAGAGGCTGTTAGCAAAAAAACACCCAGAAAAACACTGCATCAACTGCACGTAAAACTGTTTGCTTAAAGCAGGTTCCACTTGCTGTTATACCACTCCCGTATCTGTAATTGTCCCGGTCCCACCCGTTTGGCGAAAAGAACCGTAGTTGCCGACCGAATGTTCGACTTTCTAGAGCCTTCAGAGCTTTTGCCGGCGGTACCGTACGTTGGTGGAAAAACCTCCAGAGGCTCATGTTTTCCTATTGACTCTAGCATGTTTGCGTAACAATTTTGAAACATAGCCTACCGACCGGGTCTGCCCAACCGATGGGCGGAAAGGTCATTATTGATCGGCACTGGAACGGGAAGTAAAACACCGGTGATGTCCGTACCCTTGTAGACACATTCTCTGCTTGCGCAGTAATTATCGTACCTTAAGGTGCCGTTCGAAAGGAACACTCTTTTCGCACAAGAATTGTTGCCGAATATTACAGGTTGGAAAATTTAGCCACTTTTAATTATAAACTTAACAACCAGATCGAAACCTCCTCACCGGTCTGCCCGCCTAAACCATCGATTATTCATACATTCATTCGTTCTACAGCCACAGTACAGGAAGGGTTGTTTTACTTGTGTGCAGCCCATTTTGGCCCAGTGACAGTGACTGCTGGCTTATGCTGTGAATGGTCCACCGTTCGGGTTGGAACGCACGCACCTGTGACCGCACCGGTAGGTAGTTTTGTTTATTTTTACCAACAGTTTACAACCTGCAGCCTGTTGGTACACATAAATCCCAGCAGTTCGGTTAAATGCACAGGGCAAACACGAGGCACACAAAAACTTTGCATGACAAACCGAGCGGTGCTTAGTAGCGTGCCGGGAGCACTCATATTATTTTCGGGTAAATCGTTTATGAGGTGCATGTTTGCTAAAACTTTGAGCACCGGCAAAATTGACGGCTCATTTGCGTGGACGCAGGTTGTTTGCGTTGTTTGTTTGTAAAATATTTTAAATCATCGAACGCAGTGAGATGTAAACCCCCCGTACTTAGATTATGGTGAACGGTTGGTTATTTTAATTGGCAGAAAACCAACAAACAGTATTTCCGAAACACTTATGGTAGATATTGAAAAGGATACACTTTTATGATCAACTAGCAGTCCCAAAGGACTTCATATCGTCCATGCTTTTTTTACTTGTGGCATTTTTATCTGGAAACACAATTGCAGATCCAGGTAATCAACCAGTTCTGGATCTAGCGTACGACGAGAACTGTCGGTCTACCCATGTGTCATGGATCGGAATAAAAAATCTGATAGTTCCAAATCCGGTGACTAGGGCAAATTCGGTAGAACATTCCATTTCAGGGTATTGAGGGAGCTTTTCACAAACTCCACGCATCAATTGTGTTTGACAGCGGTCACCGGTGATTGTTACTCCCGACTTCCAATACTCAGTAAAACATTCGAACTATGAATGTTCGGCTGAGCGGGTGATGTTGGGATGTAACCGGAGGGTGTCCATGATTTTTTACCTAAATGGTTACTAAACAGAACCCACTTCTCGTCTTCCGGACACTATTCTATGCAGGAAACTCTATCTGTTGTGCCACTGGACCAGCAGTTCACACATGACGAGTCTGTGTCAATGTCGCGCGGCTTCATATCGTATGGTATTCGAGTTACACCCAGCCTTGCTGTAAATTCTTCTTGCATTTGGCTATTATTTTCGATAATTATTCGCTTATAATTCAAACGTTTTGGACCTTCCTTCCCGTTGAAAAGTTCTCGATGAGCGAAGGCTACCGTTTCCCGCAAATGGCTCTTACTCAGCTCATAATTTGACATTTTCAAGATATACGAACACAGTTTGATTATCATATTCTCGAATTTAATTAATGACGGTTTGAAAACGGCAAAATTGCGCCACAGTTCTGTTGTGTGGCCCCATCGATTTCAAAATGGCCGTTATGTACCTTACAATTGTACACAATTGCTTAAAAACTTTAGCTATCAATCTATAATTGAAAGTGATGAGCTAAGCACGTTGGAGGCCTTCCCATCTTGGCGTTCTCTTCATGTAATATGGATCGAAATCATCTGTCTATGTTGTAGGTCTAGATGTTGGTTAAGGATTCGACATTCTCTCATTTTTGGCTTTAACCTCTAATGCTCTCCAATCCAAGTCTGCCTAAAAAAATAGTGTTGTACTACTGTGTCCGAAAAGTAAGGTGACATTGGATGTCAAATTTCGCGGGCCAACAGAAGCCCGTTGTTTTTATTTTTCGTTTATCAGTATGTATGTTCTTGACAAATCTGCCAAGTTTCAAGTCTCTACATCAATCCGGCTAGGAGTGACAATTTGCTTTCGAAGCTGCGCCAAGTGGTTTGGTCCATATAGACCATGTTTGTGGAACAGCGCGCATGTTTTATTCTTTCCTAAATGAAATAAACGCTGCCGAAACATTGCGGTTGTAACAAAAAGCCTTCGGGCAAGAATCTATGTCGAAGAAAAGTGTGTACGAATGGTACAGTGATTTCAAGAATGGCCGTGCGACGGTCGAAGGCGAAGATCGTCCGGGGAGACAATCCTTCTCGACCGACGACGTCCACGTCGTTCAAATCAAGGATTTGGTGGTCAACAATCGTCGGTTGACGATACAAGACCTTTCGGAACGTGTTGGGATTTCCAAAGCCTCGGTCAACACCATCCTGAAAGGTGTTTCGAGGTGAACCTGCTCAAAAAGCGGAATGGCGTCGAACTCTGCAAAACGATGCACTCATTTTGAGGCAGTTTATCGCAACAACTGGCACCCATATTGTTCCCCGAATTCACCAGATTTGGCATTAGCCGACTTTTGGCTGTTCAATAAGCTAAAATGGCCACTTCGGGGACATCGTTTTGACACTAACGAGGAGATAGAAGCCGCAGCGACGGCGGAACTAAAGGACATCCCAACATCCGCGTTTTCCACTTGCTTCGAGGAGTGGGA
>AXCM01008265.1:0-12488 GCA_000473375.1 Anopheles culicifacies | reverse complement strand
GGTGGTGGAAAATGTAGATTTTCTCTCGCGTTCGCATTACACACCGTGTTGGTATTATTGTACCGGCACGAATGTGTATAATTCCTTGCACGGTTCTGTTCCGAATGTTCCGGCCCGGATCCCGGACGGTACTTTCCAATCATCTGGTATCTGGACGGGGGGGGAGTCTGGCGCGTTTTGGAAACTTCAACTTCGCACCGTTTAGCGCACGGTCCTTTTGGTGCGAAAATGGTCGCAGTTTTATGGGGCCGAACGTCTTATCCGAACGGAAATGGAACTGCAATTTCATTTCCATTTTCGCGCTTCGGGTTCTTTGTTGGTGTTCATTCCCGAAAAAAAAAACCAAGCAAAATTAGAAGAATTAAAAATCAATTTTATATATTGCAAAACATAAATGGGGACAAATTGCTCACTCTAGAGAGACCTTGAAGTTCCGGGAGTCTAAGGCCAATCGCCTTAATGAGCGTTCCGAAATAAAATTGAAAGAATTTCGTTGCATTGACGTTGATCTCACGTACGCGTAAACGTGCAAAATCCTTCCTGTTGCAGTGTTTGCGACACATAGCGTCAGGTATCTTCCCCGGGGGTACCACGGTCCACGGAGACTCCTTTAGCTCATGTCGCGCCGTACCGGGATAAGCCAATCCGTTCCGCTTGCTCGGGGTGTAACGTGCAGAGCTGCAAAATTCGTTAATCTCCTACCACGGCTCAGACATCCGAAACACAAACCCTTGGTGGCTGGTGGTTTTGAGTCGTGGCGAAGAATTAAATCAAAGACTGGCGCAATACGGCGAATGGTGGTGGGCCACGTGGGTACGCTACGGTAGACAAAATATGATACCCCTTTTCAGACGATGGACACAACGTCAAATCTCTTCCACACGTCCCAAAACTAGGACAGACGTCAAGTGTGAGGCACAAGAAGGGAGGGAAAAAAACAAACCCTTTTTGTGTGGAGTGACAGGCGTCCGGCGATAATCTGCTGGCTCCGGTTCCGGTGTACAATTTCTACCTCCAAGGGTTTCATTTCTTCTGCAGTGCGTTTCGATGCAGCCATGCAGGGTAAAGTGCAAGTGTGTGCAGAATTTTGCAGGCACGCAAACATCCGCACGGTGGGGGCAATCAGTGGTCATAAAAATTTAAATTAAATTTTTAGGAATGTACTGAAATAAATTTAAATTGTTTGCACACCATGAAAAGAATTCTACAATTATTTTACAAAATTTTAATTTTTTTTAAAATAAAATTTACACATACCACAGTAATACCTCGATACTTGGCTCTCGATGGCCGGTATGGTATTATTTTTCATTACACAAACAAAAAAAGGGAAACATAAACAAATCGCTCAGCATATAAATTCTCGAGAACCCCTAAGTAGCAGGGAAAGAATGTTTCCCATAGCAAACTGACCCGTTCGCTGTAAATATACTTCATCGACACATATTTTTGCACAAAATTCTTCGAAGGCAACCGATTAGTGAAAAGTTTCCAGCCCATGCTGGAACATGAACATTCCGTGCTTTCCGGTGTCAGACGTTTCTGGATGGATGGAGTTCAGATTGAATTGTAATTTTCATTAATTACATTACCATTTTTTTAAGATAAATGTTTTTTTTTTTAGTTCCCAAAAATACAAAATAATCTGAAACAAACTCTTAATGTAATGTTTCTTTAATTACGATCACGTTTACGACTCAAGAAAAGTTCAGGTTACACCGTTAATTATTTATTTGCAAAGGTGTCAAACCAAAAAAAAAACAAAGATCGCAGGGTTTTTCTTCTGTTGCACAACATCTTTTACGTTGCACGGTGGGAATTGTGGTGGACATTTGTTAGAAAATTAATGTTCACTTTCTAAAAATTAATGTTTTTCCGCCACAAATTCCACACACAGAAATGAGAAAAAACGAACATCATCGGTGCATTTCTATAAATACGTTTCCCATTTTCCGGTGTTGCGTTTGCTATTATTCCTGTTTTGTTTTCGAAACCGGTTGCAAAACAAAAGCAAGCGGGAAAATGCACGCGAATTGAGGTTAAAACAATGTTCATTAAAATAGCATCCGGTGCGCGTTGTTTGGCAGCGAAAGCAGCAGCAGCAGTACCAACCGACCCCCCTCCCCCGGATGCATTGCATCTCATATGCATATTCCGTGTGCGCGTGTGTAGTGCAACTGTTGTGTGTTGCACTTGAATAAATTGTGCGTAATTTCGCTGGGCTGGAAAATCCGACCGAAAACCAAACCTCTCCACGTTGCACGTGCTGGGTGGGTGGTAGTGTTTTTGCACGCGTTACACTCGAGCTCGCGTTGCTGTGTGGGTGTGCATTTTCCAACCACCCTTTTCCCGATACAGCACACATCAAAAGCCTGCACGATCGGAAAAAGGAAATGCAAAACGTTCGGTAAAGAAAGCTTCCTTTTTGTGCTGCTTTGCCTTAACGTTTCGCTCATCAATTCGGTTTCAAATTTCAAAAAACAGCCTCAATCCCGACCACCCTCACACAGATCGATGTTTGATCGTTCGATGGTTCGTAGGAGAATAAAGATATCCGTATATGCGTATTTGTACAGTTGTCTATGGTGCTGCTGCTGCTGCTGCTGCTGTATTCCAGTTTTATGTTCTGTTTTATAACTGAACCTCCTCTCTCCACCTTTTTCATCAACTCCCTTCTCCCACCACCCATTCCTTTTGGAGGCTTGAAAGCGTAACAATTATCACCGCACCTTTCGGGGCACACGGCCAACGATGATGACATAATTTACTTATTTCTAATGCAAGAAACATCCTCCACCACATCCACACCGCTTTCCACGCTGTTGTACGTTGCGTTTGAATGTACAGCTCAGCCGCATTCATCAAGCGTACGGGGAGAGTGGACCATTGGCGAGCTCGGTTGTGTGAAAAATTCGCCACGGTCTGGTTGGTTTTTCGTTTATCTCCTGCTCACTCTCGCTCGATCGTGCCGTGGAAAAGCAAAAAGAAAAAAAAGGCACGATCATAAAATAAATGGAGCCTTCTTTCAGCCCTCCTTCTTCTTGCACACAAAAAACCCCCTCTCCATCATCACCCACAAGGGTGAGTAACCCGTAAGAGCTGGACACTCATCGTTATACGGTGTGGCACACTGGTCACTTGGCGGACATTTTTAACTCTTAGCTTCAAAAGCAAAAAACAAAAAGCACACACGAAGATGAAAAGAGACACCAGTATTTGTGTGGTGTGGTAGTAATTGTGAGTGAGGAAAATGTGTACCCTGTTAGAAGAGCGAGAAAAAAAGGCTCAAGGTGTAAATGAAGCGTTTTGCTTTAATTTCAAGCACTCAATCCAGGGCGCTGTAAACGGCGACTCAAAATGTTGAGTTTTGCTAGTTTATGTAAGTATACACTGCGTTACCATTACGCAAACACCATTTTGTTGGTTTGCTTTGTTTCTGCCTCACTTTACTTAATTTTATTTGCTTTTCTTCTTTTTTTTTAATAAAATTTACATTTGTATAAATGCTCAGCAAATCATCACATACATTTATTAATCCTAATTGAATGATTTTAAATATTTTTGTGGATTCAAGAGATTCTGAACCATTCATTGAGGTAAAAGATAAATTTAAACTAATAAATCTGACTCAGATTTTCCTAACGCCTCTCCAAGCTGTCAACATTGAGTGGCACGTTGAAAACGATTTGTATGGGTTCGTCTTGAGAACGGCTTGTTCTCAATAACCTAAAGCGGAAGGTTTTCTTTTCAATTTTTTTTTTGGTAAAGTTACAGTTTTTCCTTTTGCTACACAGCTCACCACACCGCCCTGCTGCGGTTTAAGAATTCATTTGGCGCCAATGGCTGCACCAGTTCGACACGCATCTACAGACACGCGTTGAAGGGTGTAAGATAATTAAACTAACCCTTTGCCTGTGCAATGGGTTGGAGCCCGTCAGTGAAGCAGGGGGGGGGGGGGAATTGTGTTTTGTGGGAGATATTTACCTCCTCCCCCCTCGCTTCCTCCTTCATCTCCTTTCACCTTCCTCCTCAGCATCTCGAGAGGAAGCTTCAAATTGGGAAACCTTCGCACAAGCTGTTGGAAAATCATGCAGAGCAGCAAGAATTAAAGGCAGTTGCTCTCATTCTTCGGCAGCAACCGCAAAAGACTTGGAAGCGTTCAAGGCGACGAACGTGCAAAATTGAGCGGGTGGTTTACCGAGCCGCGATATATGCGTCTAACGGTGAACATACGCGGGCCTGAAATATAGCGCACAATGGACGGTGGTTTTTTCGAGAGAATGGCAAGAACGCAAGGGCGTACGGTAGCATAATTGATGGGAGGAGAGGAGTTGTGTTGCGCTTATTGCGCCAACAATGAAAATGGATTCGCATCTGTGGGGGCACACCTGGGTTAGGTGGAGAAGATGTACAGATGAAGCAAAGCAAAAGCAAAGAAGAAAGAAAAAAAAAAGCAGGTCGGCGTGTTTATATTCTCTTGTTCGTGTTCTTCTTTCACTTGTTTTGGTTTTTGTATTTCACTACCCTTATTTTTCATCCCTTCGCTCTGTCTCGCTCTCTCTCTCTCTCTGGTGCCCCTGCGTACATCGCCCACCTTTGGCCAATGTTTACTTGTTGGAGCTCCTTGTGACTAAGGCCATGAGAAAATGTTTGCTGGCTGGTGTTGCTTCTTTGCCGTGAGAAGCTGTGCGCGCACGTGAAACCGGTAAACGCCGGAGGAGTGGAAACAAGTGAGAGAAGCCCGAACTCTTTTTCTATGGCCTGGCGTGGTGTGTGCTCGAGAGGCATGATTCGGATCATGCGATCCGTTGCAAACAATCACACGAAACGGCCGTACGGAAAAATAAGATGATGAACGAGTGAATTAATCTTAATCCAGAATCGCCGCACAATAAACACAACCGTCATCAAACGAGAAAGGGAAGGTAGAGCAAATAGCTCAAATTTCACACAATCGAAACCGTCCGCTGGGAAGGCGGGATCGCGATCCAGAGATCTGTCATTTCTTTTCCTTTTGGCGTTGGTGTGCACTATGAGATACCGCTTACATCACACGGGCGCTTTAACGTGTTTGTGCGTTTGAACCAAATTTAATTAACGCTAAACTGCCAAACCAGCCTCTCTAGCCGGTGGTCCGGTGGCATTAATGGACAATCACTGGGTGGTTTTTTTTTCTTATAACAGCAAGACAGCAAACGGGGTGAAAAAGTGACAGGGTGGTGAAGGGTAAGAGACAGGTGGGAAAAAGTGTTAGGAAAGTGTTGAGTTGTTTCTGGCAACTCGAACTGAGCAACTGTTGAATATGATCAACTTTGCCAAATGTGCCTCACAATTCGGGTGGAGGTGGCGGTGTAAGAGGAAAATAAAAGGGTCCAACCAGGCGCGCTGCCGTTTAGTTGTGAAAATTAATTTTTCGGCTTCCCAACTCCCTCTGCCTGCCGCTCCTCCTCCTGTCGCCGCTCGCGTCTGGAAAATGTGCGTCGTGAAAAGAGCAACGGGAATTTGGAAGAGAGGGGTTTTGTGTGTTGTGGTGAAGGGAAGGGTCGGGTGGGGAGTGGTGTTGTGTTGTGTGAGAGACCATTAAAATTTACTAGACGCGAAAGCACTTGTGTCTTATTTTGTTTCCTTTTTCGGAGTGAATTTTTTTTGTTGTTTCATTATTTCATGACTACAGATTTTCTTTCCCATTCGGCGAGATTTTCTGTCAGATTTTCCCAGATCGACAGGCGCAACTAGGGCGCAGAGGTGCGGAGTGATTTTCTCTTGTTTTTTTTTGTTTTTGCACGGCACCATTGTATGGTGAGGTTTGTGCAAGCTTTGTGCCGATGTTGCGAACGATTTCCATCATAATCGAGTTAAAGTATGAAGTGTAAAACGATTCTCAGGGGTGTACAACACGTGCTATATTGGGCTTTTTTTTTTGAAGAGCCCAAAAGCTTTTAATCTTGGCTGGATCGTGTCCACCGCAGAAGTAATTGGAGGCACACATAAAGACACTAGACATTTTCATCTTAATGGACATCTATTTTAATGTGTCAGTTTATTTATCGAACATCGGCGTTAGATGCGTGGACGGGAGTAGTTGCCAACGGGCGGAAAAATACAGTTTCGAATTTTAGAAGATGACAGTATGGGAGTATGACAGTCGAGAGATGGTCAGTAGTGGTCACGAGAGGAGAAGAACACGAGCATACTGGAGAGTAGCGAACGAGAAGGCATAGAGAGTGGAGTGTTGAATTTTATCTCACGACAAGGCTCGAGAACTCGGGAAGAACACTGTAAAAACCCTCTGGTGAAGTAAAGAAAACCGGAGATCTAAAATACATAAATTCTCTGCGTTTGTTACACGTTTTGAATTTGGTTTACAGCTAGAGTCGAATATTGAAGAATCTTCAGCAGTGGAATGTTATCAGAAAGAGTTTCTAAGAGATTATTTAATGGAAAGAATCATTTATACCTTCAGAATTGAACGCAGGAATAAAAAATCTGATCTGGAAAAGATTCTACATAGGAAATTCTTGAAAGAATGTTCAAAATACCTTGGCTAATCTTTTCAATTCTTAACTCCTCAGTTGATAAACTTATAGTCTTCAAAGCTCAAATAACGCATATAGGAAAAAAATGAAGGTTTAACCTTTTACCCAGTCCACGTATTTGACAGCCCTGCAAATCTGATGCTGCCGTTCCAAAAACCTTCATTCCCAACCACACTTTCCGGGGACCAGTGTCGGAAACAATGTATTATTTTGCTAACCATGCACACGGGCATCATGTGCGACGGTTTCGTATTGCATCATTAGCATGGTGGCCAACCACGTCGGAGACATGGCCGGGAAAGGCTGGACGGGGGTGGCTTCCGTCTCCTCGGTACAGCCGGGAAGTCACAACAGCGGCTAATGGTTTGTGGCGCGAATTAAGTGAGCTTAAAATCTGTCGACTGTCAGCACATAGTTTAGACACAAGGGAGAAAAGGTTGAAGTGTAGTCTGAAGTGGTTTTGTTTTTTGTTACTGCTGTTGTGCGATACCACCTACCTATCTCTACGTTTCGTAGAAAACGGCACGCGCAGAGACACGGCCGACAGCAAAACGATTTCCCGGGATATTTCCTGAGTGTTCCTGCCCGTCCGGGGGGGAAATGGTTGACGATTAGTATATAGCTGGCCACGAATGTTAATCCCTCCAAATCTGGGACGCCTTTCGCCGTCTCGTTTGCAGTCGTTGGTGTTTAATGTTAACCGATTCCGCTTTTGGACCCATATTCTGGACGCAAGTTAGAAAGATGAATGAATGTGCCTTCGCGTCTATTGAGCACTTTACAATGATATTGAGGAATCAAATCGCTCCAAAATCGATCCAAGAGCTACCAAGAGCAGCGTTGCCTAAAATAATACTATTCTTATAGCAATGTGCGCCCACGGACATTGCCTTAGCTGGAAACGTTGTGCTCCAATAAGAAAAAAACTCCCCCCGAGAAGTGTTTAGTACTCTTTCAGCAGCAAGCTTAACGACCAGCAAACTTCCGGCAGTGCTCAATTCACGTCGGCCACGTCGTCGAGGGTGGCTTTCCGAAGGTGTTCCGCCCGACCGCACATTTCAACAGTCTGCTTTCGCTTCGAACTCGACGTTTGCCGGACTCTAGCCATCCGGAACCCGGTGGGAGCGGACTATATAGCGGCCCGCACACGCACTCGGTTTCGGGCGGAGGGGTTTTGCGAGGGAGTAAGTGTAACCTACTGCTGTTGCTGCTCTGGTGCCGGAATCAATTTACAAACATCCGGACATCGGTCGAATTGGGTACGTCCGGGCCGTCACTAGGACCGAACCCGGGACTTGTAGTTGGGTGAGGTCGGAAACAAACCAAAACAGGAAAAGTGTACCGTACCCGGTTCGAATTCGTTGCGCGAACAATAGGTTCCGGTTCTCGTCCGCGTTGCTGGTGGAAAGTAAATCACTGCCCGGAAAAGCTGTGGCCGTCTGATGTGGTCACACCGTGCCGGGGTACGCATGTACCGACTATTTGCTGGGCGTTGTTTCAATGGATGGATTCCAAAAACTCGCCCCCAAAGTGCACAGACATAACTTTGTAAGGGTTTTTTTTTTTTCTAAGGAGAGAACTCAAAGACCTAAAGAGGATTAGGTCCTCCGCAATAGCTGTTGCACCTGTTGACATCTTGTGCTATGAGGAAAGTTTTCTTCCATCAAACTCTGGAGCTACAGGAATGTTGATCTACAAGAAGCGCTTCAAGAGGATGAGGGCATGTAGATAGTTTGTTCCTCACTGTCAGCTGGAATATATCGGCATTTAGCGTGATCAGGTTTGCGTGGATGGTTGTAACGAGAAAGTTTCGTCACTGAGCGGCAGCCAACTCTCGTAAAGCCGTTGGTGGTACAGAGTTTTGTGTACCAAGGATACTTGGTACTCTTCACCGTTTCAAGAACAGACGCAGTACAAGTGCAAAAGGTTCACCTCTGACGAACTCTCCAGGAATGCGGGACGCGAAGAGGCAAGAGATAGCAACGCTTAATACTTTGCGCCTTGTTCGTAATCCGTTCTGTGCTCCACACGGCGAAACCATCACCACAAGCGCACCACCACCTCTAGGGGGGGTGGGGACTGTTGCTGTGGTTGCACTTTTACGCTGCATTCTTTCGGTCAGCATTTACGCAGCTCCCTGACTCCTCACTCATTTCGGGCATGTGTGTGTGTGCATATGGCTGGCACCACAGGCACGGCATGGTGGTTTGTGCAAGTTTCCCACCACAGAGTTACAGCTCTGCTCATTTGCTTCCCTAGTTTTTTTTCCGTTGTGTGCTCTTTCCGGGACAGATGTGCTAGTTGCGGAGGCTGAGGCTGTGTTACCGTACGTACAAGAAGCGGAAAAACAAAAAAAAACGTAACTGCACAACTGGAGATGAAGGCTTTAAGGTTAAGTACCTCTAAAAGAGTGCGTTCTGGGGGCAAGAATGAATGCACGATGAATGGAGGCATTGTGCGGACACAAATTCCAGCGCTCCCAAGCAGCAAGACGTGAAGTTAGTTGAGGAAGGAGGCTTTTCTCTCTCACACTCTTCCCCCCCGGTTCCGGAGCAGAATTCCAGCCGGCTTCGGCTTGTATACGTCCGGATTGCTTCTGGCGAATTATCGTGGCGCGAACAGAAGATGGCGCGCCCGGGAATGATGATTACGAACCTCTGGGGCAAGCCATCTAAATTGTCGCTTGTTTCTTTAGAAACGCAAAACCATCAGCAGAAGAACACCTTGACGTCAGTATCGTCACTCACCACAAAGCCGAAGCAAACTAACCGGCCTGATGGATGGACGCTTGTTGTGATCTCATCACGATCCTGTTCTAATACTGACCGTTTGTGGAGATAAGGCGCCAGTATGAGTAGAATGACCTCTAACCCTTTCGACACATTCGAGCGTGTGTTGGGTTAATTAGAATTGGTTCTTCGTGCGTTCGTTCTCGCTCTCGCGCAATATCTCAACCTGTCTGTTAGCAGGTGGCGATCGTGACTTTTGCTCAGTACGCGTTATCTCTTACCGAACGATGCGTAGAGTACCATTCAAGCAAGAGAGATCGAAAGAGAGAGATATACATATACAAAGCGCCACATAAGCTCTGTACGCATTCGAAGTATGAGCAGGTTCTCGGGGAAGATATAGAGCTAACAGGTGTGGCACACGAGAAGAAGGGGTAGAGTTTAAAAGTCGATTCTCATCCGTCATTGCACGGGACAGGAAAAAAGCTTTTATGGTTTGGTTTGTGCAACAAAAAAAAAACAAAAAACAAAAAACAAGATGAATTCCCAAACAGCATCCACAACAAACTACCATCTGTCGCACTTTTTTTCCTGAATTCCTGGAGCAGATGGGGTTTATTTTGTTCCACCGATTGAGCCACACCACCTTTACGTGTGCTCCAATGCATGGAAACCATCAGCTTTTTAGGTGTAAAAGCGTTTAAAAAAAACACACACACACAAGAAGTGATTGCTTCTTGTCCTGGTAGGAAATTATATGTCTCCGTTCTCGATGAACAGATGCTTCTGCCGACGCAGGCGATAAAACATGTATATTAAAGGGATTGTTAAACAAGGAAGGAAGAAGAAAAAAAACGTCACTTACCTTGGTGTTTTACGTTTCCTTCCCTTGTTTATGTTGTTCGCTACGGAAGAACTTTTTATTTCTTGACGAGATCTGTCTGGTTGCTAAATAATGATAATAAAAAAAAAACAAAATGGTTGATTGCATTCACACACACACGCTGGTTGGTTTGTTGGCTTGTTTTTTGCAACTGCCAGATGCTCGATTCTGGTCACACCGGTGATTGATCCGTATGCACTTTTTGTTCTTCGCTCGATTGCACACGTACGCGTTTTTTTTTTTGTTTAATCAAATCTTCTCTCGATGCGTTTATGTAGTGCACAGAGATGAAACGGGAAGGCTTTAGTTTTTATTTCTTAACGTCGAAGTTTTGGATGTCCGAACGCGAATGTGTGTTTTTTCTGTTTTTCTTCTGTTTGGGTTTGTTGTTTTGTGTTCGTGAAGGTGTCGGTACATAGAGCAATCGAGATGAGTTGCTGTGTTTGCTCTCTCTCTCGCCGACGCGTCTCACTCTTGCGTAGTGCACGGCTGATGTTTGCCTTGGATTAGTGTACAACGGCACGAAAGGACGATTTGCGGCGATCGAAGGTGATGGAAATTGAGCTGTCAAATTCACCAAACCCGAACCGAACGGCAAAGAGGACCCAATTTGATCGGGCAGGTTTACCGGGCAGTGGAGTTCGTGCTCTCAGTCCACCAATGTTTTTTTTGTTGTTGTTTTTGTGTGTGTGTGTGTGTTGACGTTTTGCGGTTACTTTTTGTGTGTCACTTTTAATTTTACTTGCTGATGGCTGGGTTGGGTGTTTTTACCTTATTTCCAATCCAAAAAGGGGTGATGGATGTGTGCTGCACGACCGTTCGGCAAACGGGAGTTAAAAGGGTTTTTTTGTATTTTCTTGTGCGTTTTAAAACGCTTTGCGCTGTTGTGCTGTTTGTTTGGTTTGGGGTTTGGGTGGCAGCCCTTTCCCTCGCAACAGTCACAACAGTGCTGACGAGAGCCGTTGATATTCTGCACCAAAAATCGACCCAACTTTGATGTTTTTGTTTTTGTTCTTTTTTGGAGACCGGTAGGGGTGGTTTGTCAGTGCGTTGACTCGAGGTCGTTTGATTGGTGTTCGATTTGGATGGTGGGCTGTTCCTCCCTCGTCCGCAAAAAAATAAAACCCGCTCGAATATAACGCGCAAACACAAACACAACCCTGAAAGTGTAACCTAAACGCACAGGTGCACCCGGAACACGTTTGCGAAGGCGAAAGGATATTTTGTTTGTATTCATCGACACGCACACGTTTCGTATTTTGTTATTCTTTCAAAAGGGGATGGCATTTTCCCAACATCCAAGAGGCACTCACATGCACGAGAGGATTTTATGTTATTTAATCACACACAAGCGCGAGGTATTTAATAGACGATCGGTTGAACAATGTAAACAATTAGTACCAGCTGAACACAAACACAAAATCACTATCACCGTACACCCCCGTAAAGTGTACTCAAGTAACCATTAGAAACACACACACACCGAAACTAGAGTGCACTTTCCTTACTGCACAAAACAAAAAACAAGCATAACATTTTCCACTTGTATCTTTTTAATGGAAAAAGTTTCTTTCTGGCACATGGCAAGCGGTTGGGAAAACGATTTACTTGTCGGTGTTACCTGCTCGTGACGAGCCGCAGAGTGTGAGCAACAGATAGGTGACCGAAGCCGGGCTGCACTGGTCGCGGAACCTTCACGGTGCACGTCTGTCGAACGAATGACGGCACTCAAGTCTTCCGGCACCAAGGGCACCCGATCTTGCAGAGCGTTCAGTAACCGGCAACCGGCACTGGAAGCGTGGCCAGTTCTTCGGTGGATAGAACCAGCGGCACTCATATGGTGCGTGAGTGTCATGGTACGTGATCGTGCCGGTTGTATTAATACAGTGCTTGCCGGATTTCGTCAACGTTTTGTACTTTCCGATGGTAAATGTTTCTTTTTGTAAAATACTAATTAAATTATTATATTTAATTTACTAACGTCATATACATGAGATGGTAACGTGAATGTGGAAGGCTATTGACGGATGTTGACGCTTTTGTTTTGAAGAATTATCTCTGTTAAAAAAACACACACAGGAATATCAACAAAATAGGTTATCATTGATTAACTGCATGTAATCCAGTCTCTAACGCCTAAAAGCGGTGGGAAATATTTGACGAACGTTAAAGATCAATTTGTGTGGCTCATTAGCCGAGGAGATAGCGGTGCCTGTCTCCTGACGGCCTAACCGGGGATCGAGTCTCATTCCGATCGTTATACCGTACGTAGAACTAGGTTATGGAATCTTGAACTTGTTTTATTCACATCTGTTTCAAACCTGATGTTTAATTGTTTTT
>AXCM01008261.1:0-12113 GCA_000473375.1 Anopheles culicifacies | reverse complement strand
CACACTCACGGAACTATAAAGTGGTGCAAAATTTAATAATACTTCTTCCAGGAGGTGCCGGAGCTACTTCCAATGCCGGATTCTTGCTTGTTCCGTTGTAATAAGATTTAGTCGTGCTGTTCAATAATTGAAAACACCATAAAGCAAACAAAACCCCGACCCGGAGTATCCACTAACTCCAGAATGACCCGGGGTAACTATTCAAATGCTACTGCTGGCCACACGGGTCCCACAGGATTCCGCCACTCGTGTGAACCGCCGGACGTTCTTGGCTTCGAGTATCAAAACACTTAATTTTAATTGGATAAATTAAGGAGATAAAAAAGTTGCTCCTTTTTGCCCGGGACGGTAAAGTTTGACCGGATCCCTTTCGACTGCACCGAGGTGTGCCGAAGCCATTGTTCCCGGGGTGTCCCGAAATCTTATTTGTTTATCGAGCCGTGTATGGCGCTGGAGGGTTACGAACCGGATGGGTATGGAGTCTTTTTACGTGTTTCAAAAGACAACTTACTAAATCGTGTGTGGTTGGAAGAAGTCGTTTGTTGCTGGACACTCCAGATATTGCATTCACACACGCTGGCGGGAGTGATTTAATTTGGTTCCTTCGAATCGAAATTACCTCCCTTCCCCATGATAATACATCACCGTGAAGGAAAAGCATTTTCTTGGGGTTTTATGCCCGAGGACACTTATGGACAATGCAAACTCGTTCCCTGGACATTGGGATGTGGCTTGAGGTAATTGTTTGTTTGATTTATTATAAACAAAAACAAATGCTCTATCCGCTTTAACCCTTTCGGTCAGCTGCTCTCCATATAGCTTACGCTTAATCTGCAGCATGGCCACTGGTCATTATGTACCGGCTCACCTTCTCCAGAGTGAACTTAAACAATAGCCCAAGGGAATGGTGTTTAAGCACAACCGTTGGGAAGATTGTGTGTCCGGCCAGAAGCGATGGAGTTATAAAAAAAGAACAAAATAAGGGTAATTCTGTGTGGCTATTTCGGCGACACTTACCACCAAAAGTTTTAAAATAATTGCATATCTTTTAGGCGCCATGTATGCAAGAAATCCCACAAAAATAGTTATAACATTTTAATTGTTTCAAATCTGAAAAGATGCATCCAAATTCTTCACCATCGACGACGCATGACAACGGTAAAAAGCCTTTCTGTGACCAAATCCGTCCAAATAAACACAAGTATTTCGTCAGGTTAACATTCTTCTACACGTTGTTAACATTTTTTTCTTCTGTGGAATTCCCTATTCTTCCTCACGTTAACAATGTGCAAACATACATTCGCGAGTGCTCTCGAGCGGCTAGCCACATGAATTATGCAATTATGCTAAACCAAGCGTATCAGTTCTTCACTCTGTTGAATCATTCCGTGTCCCACGTGTGCCGGGGCGGTAGAACAGATTATGGTGCGTTTGTTTGTGCACCCTTTTTTGTCTCCACGTTTTTGTCGTTTTGCTTTTATCAAATTCTTAGCATATTGCTCGAGCATTACAAAAAAACAGACAATTCCCTTTTTTTGTTGTTTTGTCTTTGATTAAACTACGAGTAAATGATTATAAACAGCTTTAGCCAGGTGTGCTAAAACATATGCTAATTTGTTGCGCCATCCCAGAGCAACTGGGGAAGAATTTGGACGAATTGAGGTGCGTCCAACCATTTGCATAAATTATGCACCATGTCCTGTTTGCACATCCGCACCATGTATGCCACGCCCCACCCACCGTGTACGTGGCGATCGCTAAACGAAACGTGTGTGCTAATTAAAACTTTACCTACTTCGGAAGGATCCTCTGGGAACCGCCGGATACTTCCGGGTACTTACCATTAGCGTACAGCAGCTGCAACCGGTACTGGATGCCGTTGTTCGTCTTCTGACCGTCCGGTTCCTGCAGCGAGAAAGCGTACACACAAACGCTAGTGAGTTAGTGCTTCCGGGCAGAAGGATACGGAGTTGGATGCGACTGTTGCGCGTCTTGCGACCGTAAACCCTTACCTGATCCTTCTCGATGAAGCCGATGAAAGCGGTCCGCTCGATTTCGATGGGCTGACCGGCACGATCGTACAGGGCGACCACGAAGTGGAAGAAGTTTGACTTTCGCAGATTGCTTGGCGGCTGCTTCTCGAAGTGTGCCCGTCCAATGCCCAGACTGTGGAGAAACGGGATGGTAGAGAACGTGGAATAAGATTCGAAAGCGTATCGGTAGTGTACATGCAGCTAGTTTTCGGTCGCTAAAACCGAACCGAACGATTCACGCGCCTGCAAGGGAAAACCGGCACCGTATCAAGTCGCTAAAATGTCGTCCCACGAACCGGAACGACTTCGACTGGAGAGCTGTAAAATTTAATTGAACTGTAGTACCGGGCTGGTTCGTATGCACGCTAGCCGGGCGAGAATTTCGGTGTCCCGGACACTCGGAATCGAAATGCGTTTCTGTTGGCGATACATTTGTGCAAGTGGTTTGTTAAGCGATATGGTTCGCCGTTATGATAACTGGTGCCTGCAGGGTTTCGGAACCGTTTGAACCGTGCGCGTTCGAACGGTCGTTTGGCCTTTGGAGAAGCTTGACGATATTAAATTTATGATAACTGCTCTCTCTCCCTGCTTAGATGGCGTACTGGGCACTCTTGGTTCAGCAATTAAGAAACGGTTTGAACGTAGCGCTCCACTGATGAGGGTGCTTAGGAGCGTGGAATTCTAACGACAGCGCACCGTCAACAGCCTCTGGGGGTTGTGAAATGTCTTTATCTACAAGAATCACAAGCATTTTGCTCGGTATAATCGATGGTGCCTGTACAAGAGTCAATAGAGCATCATATCATCTACGATGCGATTACCTATTTATATCACCGTTCCGTGTATTTTTTGTTGTTCGCTATGTCTCTCGGTATCTTCCTGCTCAACACGATTAAAAACCGCGTAAATCGTGTGCAAAGTTACACTAGTTTCACTCACATCCCGTACAGTGATAGTTCTGGTCCGGCCACAAAAACCACATCCAACCAACACCCGGGCAAACATGTATCGCCAACAATGTGTTCCGCCATTAGTCCGCATGCCGGGTAACGCGGTAGCACACCATTAGCATTGCAAAGCAGTACAAATTTATTCCAACCCGTACAGCCAATAAAATTTCATCGAAATATTGATAATACCCCTGCGGGTGTGGATGGTCCGACAGTGGAAGGGCCAGGACCGGACATAAATTGGCGTTGGCAAGTGCTACAACGGAACCGTGGATGTGCAGACACATACGAACAGTGGGTGCGGTTTGGACAGTTATTACCGTATCCGTACATGCAGTTCGATTTGAATTGCACACCACGGTTAGCACGTGGATTTTGCTGTGGTGAGTGTGATACCCCCCGGGGTCTCGTCTATCTGGGGGCCGGAAATGTGATGTACTGCTAGATTGGATGAGGCGCGGGAGGTTTTTGGAGAAAAACTGCACCCAAATGCACACGGATGCAGCGCGACCAGCGAGTGCAGGTGTTGATTGAGGTTGGTACGGTTTGGTTGCGATGTTTGCGTAGCTCGTTCATCTCGTTCGCGCGCACTAGCATGTTGTAGTTAGGAACCAAATAATTCAAGCGCTTAAATGGACGATAAAGGTCTAATTGCTTGTGCATTTTGCTTTATTTACAAGCGATTCGCAATCTTTACGGCAAGAACAGAGTTATAACTGACCGTATAACAACGTAGCTGTCAAAACTGGCATACAGATAAATGTCAAATTATGAGCCGAAGAGCAATCTGTTTTTGAAAATCATATTTTTTGTCATAAAAAGAGGAAAATACTGTTTTCTCAGAATTTATGTTCTTAGTTCAGGGCGAATGGAGGCGCCATGTTTCAACACGAAAACGGACCCCGATGTCTCTTCTTCTTAAATGTTCCTACCACAAGCTTGTTGTTCTCGGTGGTTTTTCACTGCTCCTGGTTCTCGCTGCAACGTGCATTCAGAAACATCTGGACATGGGTGAGTATGTGGTTAGCCGGAACCGAACGGTGTTATGGTTCACGTACAGAATTACGTACGACACTAGCAGCCGAGGATAATAAACAAAATATGATCCTCTACCCATTGGTACACGGTTTGCGTACTGAACAGTTACCGGACCCCGTACTGGAATTGTTCTTTCTGCCACGTTTGTGAATTAGCCCGAAATTAGCCTTTAGCCTAGTCTGTACCCAGATCCTAAGCACCTTCAATCCGGTGTCGTCTAAGCTGATCCGAACAGAGTGCGTAGCCCGAATGAAGGTTTTCCAGTTAGAATGGAACGACCATTTCGATCCCCCTCGAAGGCTCGTATACTCAAAACCCGACCGTCTGTACTTTACGAGTGTGACCAATTTAAATTGGTTACTAATCAAATTTATCGGTTTGATAAATTGTGTGACACTGGGCTTTATGTTTATGTGCCTACAGCCACCAATTCGAGAAGTCTCCCCGGTTTAGAGCATCTCGTTTCCAATCGACTTTGTCTCCAATAGACTTTAGCTAACTGAAGGGAGCAATAATAATACACGAGTGGGAAAAGATGGTTCAAAGCCCGGTGGACATTGTTGTAGCTCTCGTTTTGACATCCTTGGTGTAGAATTTCGAACCACACTCACAGTACTTGTTGGGATTGAACTGCACAAAGCGTTTGAGTCGTGACCAAAAATCACAAATGAAAGTGAACACACATAAAGCATCCCGAATGTTGAATGTCTTTTCGAATCTAAGTGTCCGTCCAGCAGGAGTTGTACAGAAAAAAAAACACTCTTTATTGAACCCATCGAAAAGGATGTTTGAAATGGAACTGGTTCGGACACTGTCGGTGAATAATTGAATTACGATGCTCAGTTGTTCGAAAAACGCACTCAACAGTCAACAGCACACTAGTGTCAATGGAGTGGAGAAGCCGAAAAAAAATGTACGTTTTCAGTACCCTAACACTGACAGGCACACGAAGACAAGTGCACCGGGATATTCATACGGAACTCGCTGGGGAACCATCCGAAAAAGACGAACGTGCAATAATTCACCCGATGGTAGATGGTAACTCGGGTTTCAAGGCAAGGACGAAGGCACAGAAAAGATGTATGATCGAATGACATACTGCCCGGTTCTGATAAATGTTCTACCGAATCTTGTATGAAGTATGTAGAAAATTATCAAAAAAAAAGACATCCTTCTAAATTGAGCTACCTTTTAAACAACTGTAAATGTTCTCTTGTCATGTAGGTGACATAATGTTTTCCCTTGAAGAGACTGAGAGACCTCGTTCTTGCAATTGGACATGAAATATTCAATTCCACATGGACATATTTCAATTCCATCCTACCTGACAAGTCCCTGCATTCAGTTCCAAATTAAGCTCTAACCTTTAACCGACCAAGCAAAACAGACAAAAAAAAACTAAAACCGTATCCACACCACAAACCCATTCGTTTAAAGTGCACCACCATCGGACATCGGTTTAATTTTAATTACTCGCGACATTAATTGAGCTACCGATTGACAGATCAGCGAACGATCATCGACTGCAGGCCGTGGCAAAATTAATCCCATCGGCGACGATGGCACCGTTCACGCTGTATTTCATCGGTCGGTTTGCGTGATTAAGTTCGATAAAGTGATAATTTTATCCCATGTCCACTTGCGTGGAATATGATTCGATTTTGGGTGCACGGGAGCGGAGGAGTATGGCCGACGAATAATGGTCGGCAATCGGTAATGGGCCATTCGGTTGGTGATGTTTAAAATTAAATACTCACTGACCGCGTGGTTTCTGACACATTCGCGATGTTTTAATCCGATTATGCTCAGGATGGTTGGAATTGGATTCGATTAGTGGTCGATTTAAATGCGATTGGTTCTCATTTACCGCAGGAATGTGCAAGTCCTGTTTTTATGGTGTTATTGTTTTTCCGTCAGTGCATTATGGCTGAATCTGATTACATTTGTTTTGAACCAAACGTGGACCATAGTTTGTTGGAGTTAATTAATTGATTTGGCAGCGACAGACGCTAGCATATTAATTTTACGATAATATACAATTTTAACAATGCTCCCAACCGCTCATTTGCATTCACCCTAAAACGAGGCAATCAATGTCAATAAGGTTCGTTTTCGGTTGATTTGGTAAGCCAATGATGTTCACCTATTTATCGCCAAGCATCATTAACCGACACTTGGTGAAACCATAAAACCCTGACGCTCGGTACAAACAGCCAGAAAACCGCATTTGTGTACGGGTCTGCTCCTGTCGGTATATGCTTAGCATAGGCCACAGCATAACTATCATGCTCTGTCGGCCATATCAGACACAAAACCTCCGCCACTACGTGCCGCACGTGGAAGTAGGATTAATTGAATTTGAATTTAACCTCATCATTATATACGGATCGTCTCCACTCGGGACTCGGATCCTGGTACGCATCTCGGGATTCGGGATGCTTCGTTGATGTTGCTATCAGCACAGACACATCACGATCCAAATCGAAAGCCACAACTCCCACCCGGCCGGTGCAAATCCGGTGCGATGAACGATGTTAATCGTTTACCCCGTCCCGCACTGTATGCCGAGCGTCATCACTCGGCGGAGATGAGATCATGGCGGGTGGCTTTCATCGGTGAACAAGCTTCTGACAACTCCCACAACATCGGTATGGGACAGCGGGTACGGTGATCGGAGCACAGTTGGGGAAAAAAGACAAAAAACATCCGAAACCTCATTCCCTGGAGTTTGGGTTTTTGATGGGGTAACATTCATGTGCCAAATTATGGTCGTTTGACGGGCTTGTTTTAGGGACTGATGATGTATTGAAATGGGAATAGCAATTGTGGATTCGGTACTGGAAGTAGGACGAAAGCGATTACTAATATTTCATACGTTATCATTAACCTAAAATTCTATTGATATGTTTATGCTAAAAGAAATTTCATGCTTGTAAAGTTCAGCGCTACTAAAAATGTAGCTGTACCCTTTCATTGTTCTATTATCGGTAGCATTTCTTTGTTCACATTTGACTAATTAATAGCACAACGAAAATAGAATGGGTAATTTCCTTATTACCCATCATTATCTTCCCGATGTGGGCCATAAGGATAAAAGCATTGTGAGGATGAATAAGATATTTTAGGCACAAGGCGACTAAAGTAAATGATGGGCCAACTGTCCAGCCAACATCTTGATTGGTTTGACGAAGAAAGCTGTAGCAAAGGGATAAAAATAAATTAGCACGTAGCACGCGCCAGCATGGAAAACATATTTGAGGATAAGCAACAGAACAGACACATCGCAACATGCAATGTTTAATTATGTAGGCGCTCATTGGAACGCTCGCGGATTAGTAGACGATGTTATCAATTTGTTACGAGGGTTTAATTACGTTATAATTATTTCTCTCATCGGGTTATTCATGCCGGTTGATGGGTTGATGTATGTGAAGCTTTTATCGTACTGCGATATTAAGCCCGGTAGCTCAACGATCAATAATTAATCGAAAGACGCTTGTTAAGGATTTTCTACTTTTCTAATATAAATAAATATTTACTATTTTAGAATTAGTAGCAAAAAAACAATTGCAAAAAAATAACATTGATTATTGGGCATTCAAAACTGTTATGAGGATGCTAAATCCACAGACAATTTGAACATATTACTGAGACAAAACACGAAAAAGGAAAACTAGAAATTAAACACCAACCATCACTAATTGCACCCTCATTTATCATTCATTTCCATCTTTTATCTGCTACAATCTATCTGTCAACCGCGAATGAAGAACAACGGTTTCTGTGAAGTTAATTTTGAAACAACAAATAAACGAAAAGATAAAAATCTCTACCATCGTCTAAAGACAGCAAAACCACAAAACACCGACGGAACAGTTCATCCACAGCAACATATCACAAACAGATCGAAAAGATTGCAGCCAAAAAACGAAAAGTCCACATACGAGATGAAATTGAAATTTAGAAAAAAAAAGTAAAGAAACCCGTCAGGATTCACTTTAGAGTGCGATGGTGTAAAAAGCATCACTAAACTACGCGCAACAACCGCACGGTAAACGGAATCACAAAGCACCAGTGTGAACAGATCAAACGATTTATCCGGTCGAATAACCGACTCGGCGGATGGTCTGTTTCAGTTTTGACCATTTCTGCTCCACCGTTCCATCCTTTCAACGGGATCGCTTTCGTTCTTGAAGCCGAGCAGCGTCGTTGATGCAGTAGATGATGTTGGTGGTGGTGGTGTTAAAACAAACAGTCGTATTAGTCACTTAACACCCCGCATCGACGTGGTGCCGCTAAAAGAGGACGCCCTCGAGGTATCCTTTCCCCGTCTTCCGTAACATCTGGCATTTGCCCTGGGGCCGAAACCTAACCACACCAACACAACGAACGCGACGGTACGGAATCGGTAAGGAATCGAACCAAACCACCCCACAGACTATCGGTGTGTATGTGAGTTGCCTACCTTTCAGGCGTCGTGCAATGGTATCCTTGGGCATCAGCAGATACAGCCGAGGATTGTGGATGAGTACGGAATGGGGAGATGTGTTTTTTCTGTGTGTCAGTTTGTTTAGCTTTTCTCACACCACCTGTAAAAGCGCGAGCACACAATCGCAGTGTATCTAAAGCCAAAGTTTTACCACACACCGATACCATCAACAACCCGATGACGGAGCGTCATTGATGATGATGGTCCTGGTTCGCGTTCCATTGAGGCGCACATTAAGCACATAAATTATGCGGAAAATCGCGATCATAAATTCACCGCAGCATCGAGTGCACCCGTTCGGTACCGTAAATCGGGCGCCTCGGTTTTTATCAACCTAGCGTGATCTTAATTGCCCGCGTGGAGTAAAAACCCGCGAACTGAAAGTGTCATCGATGGTTGTCCGGAACAAGGGTATGATTTATGGACCGCGCAAAATTTACTCAATCGCGGTCGCATTGTCTCTTTAGTATACGGATACGCTTTAGGAGTTGTATTATAATTGCGACGCTTAAAGAATGGAATCAGCTAGTTTAAATGGTATTTACTTTGCCTGATCGACGGCCGGCTGCATCCAGGCTCTGGCTCCAAGCGGTTCCTCCTTCAGTGACGTCATGGGACCGCGCGGTTGATTCATGTCCGCCCCGGTCGGTGGAAGGCCGAACATCATGCCACCGGCACCGCGCGGTACCGAGGACGGATACAGCTTGCGGCCCCATTCTAACTCGAGTGTGGGCCAGGGCGAGGCCGAGCTAAAGCCCGGCACGGTCTCGTCCGAACGCAGCTTTAAACCGTTATCGTACACCGTGGACCACAATTTTTCTCCGTTTGCTTTACTCGAATCCGACCGTTGGATTCGAACAGGAGGATTGATTTTGTTTGCTTTGTTCCAAAACTACCCAACACTGGTAATTATCACTTGTCACCACATTCGATGCCTCGTACCAGAAGCAACACTTTAAACACACTTGCAAATAATTTTGCGCACAACCACTGGACACAACAGAACACAAGATAGGATGAGTGGCAACGATTGCACACAAACACACTTCGCTTGCCAGAGAGCTGATTAAACTTGCTCTGTGTTACAATCCGTTCAATTAGTTATCGATATCATCAACACCATCGCCTTCCAAGACGCTGGAAGTGGTATCCGAGATCCGCGAGAGTACACTCTGGAGAATTCGACAACCGTCCCTGATGGATGGACCGGAAAGTCCCCAAGACTCGAGACTGCGTAGCTCAGCAGCAGCTCATGTGGGACGGATAAAACCACCGCACGCAGCACAGCACCACCGGCGTGGTGAAGGATTCGGTTAGAACTAGCCGCCCAGGCAACAAAACGCAGCACCAAGTATCGAGCACACGCAACGGTAGTTGATCCCTCCAGAGATTGTAAGCGTTCGTCCCGTGTGACTGCAAAACCCCAACTGAAAAATTTCCGCACGGACCAAAGTTACGATCGTAACCGTTTTGTCCCTGCCGAGGTGGGTTGCTCCTGTGCGGCATGTGCGCGCGCCCTGCTGTTGATGCTGTTTGTGCTGCGCTGCGGGTAATTGAGACAGTGCGAGTGTGCGAACGAGAGCGTAACACCAGCTGCCGTACATTATATTGCAGTCAGCCAATCTCATCCCAATGCATTTGCTGGCCGTTCGTGTTTCGAGCGGTTCGGTACATGATGCTGTTTTCTCGCTTTTACACGGTCATCCCTGAGCGACCGTTAAGCGGCCTCGACAGGTCCCAGCAGTACGAAAAGGATATCTCCGGAGTGAAATCTCATCGGTCCCAGCAGACTCCGCCCCAGTCCCAGGGCTGCTACAGCACGTGCGTGTTTGTAGCGCTCCCGCTCTGTTTGCTGGCTGCACTTCAAACTGCATTTCAAGGGGAAATGACTCTTCGGAAGCGGCAACACACGAAAAAGGGGAAAATCCGTTGTTGAATAGAATAACTCATGAGTGGTTCGGAGCATAACGATAAGGCCCTTTTCCACGTGCAATTATTTGAAGGCATTAATAGTACAACACAAAAAGGATATTCTTAAGGAGGATTTGATATACTTTCTCTCATGTTCCACAGTTTTGGTATTATTTGTTGGGCCGGAACACATAAATGAATGCAAAGTGTTAAGAAGAATAACAAAATTCATTACGTCCGATTTAGAATACCCGTCACCATTTATAATTCAGCCAGTGGCGGATTTAACGGTAAGCTGGCAAAGCGGCTGTAAGAATTGGACACCAAGCTTGCTGGTGAGCTTCTAGAGAGTGTTTTGTGTTGTATTGTGAGCTGAAGATCTGATGTTACTAACAAAACGTTTGACCGTGACGTTCTTTTCAAAATCGATGTCTGACTGCCGTTCTGGGGTCCCAATTTAAAATTCACCAGGTGCTGAATTCGTCACTGGATTCAGGCATCAAAACTAAAAGACGCTTAACCTAGGGGCGATATCCTGGCCTGGGTATTAAACTTTACCAAGACGACATTCTTAACAACACGGTCAAGTGGACTTTGGATTTACAGATTTATTTTAATGATTAAAAAATATCGAGCTAAAGGCAGATTTGCTTCTAGATCTATCAGAGATTGTACAACATTCTGAACAGTTCTGTCGCATATACTATAACTGATTAGAACCCAGGACATATTTAGAATAAAAGAAAATAAAATGGAAATGATATTTTACTACCCACTCGAGTTTCTAACACCATATGTTAATGAATGAAATCGAATTACTTTTTCTCCTCCTCCTCCTCCTCCCCCTCCTCTTCATCACCCTTCTGCTCCTTTCCTCCACCTCTCCTCTTCCTCCACCCCCCGCCATCCTCTTCCACCATTCCAACCTCTTCTTCCTCCATCTCCTCCTCCTCGTCCTCCTCCTCATCCTCTTCCTCATCTTCCTTCTATATGGAGTCGTCTTCTTCCACCACCCCATTCTCTTCCACCCCTCCTCCTCCTTCTCCTCCTCCTCCTCCTCCTCCTCCTCCTCCCCCGCCTCCTCCTCCTGGACTTCTTTCGGACTCCTTTTGGAGTTATAAAAACGTTGAACTGATCAATTATTGAATTATGAAATGCAGCGTTTTCGATCGATCTTATTCAAAGAGATCATGCTGTCAGTTTGAAGGTGACTCTCATGAGTGACACCACTCATAAGTAAGCTTTTCCCCTTACACGCTTTTCGCATCGGTTACTTCGAATTTTGTACGAAAAGCATTTCCACCTCCCCTACAAAGTGAACATAACACAGAGTAGAGAGCGGGACCGCAACAACACACACGCACATGTTGTACGTATATCAACCCTGGGACTGAGGCGGAGTCTGTTGGGATATATTTCACCCCCGAGTTATCCTTTTTTTTGTTCGTTGTCGGTGAACTGTGCTGGGATGAGATTGGCTAAATGGGCTGCAGGGTGGAATGTTCTCACTCGCTCTTGCAGCATAACACGATCATATCTTCGGAGCATGCGTAGATTGAATGGGAATTAAAAAGGGGAAAAAACCCAACTGCTCGTTCAGGTAGAAGAACATACTTGTTGCGCCTCTATTCTTCATTGCAACATACATACTCGTCTTGCCCCGAAGAAGGCGTGTTTCGTGGGTCTTGGCGT
>AXCM01008260.1:0-13095 GCA_000473375.1 Anopheles culicifacies | reverse complement strand
CTCTTAATAAACCCTTCAAAGTCTCTGTGCTCTTACGGTTCTAAGGAAATTGAAATGGGCTATTCCCTTTGCTATTTCTTTTTTCAATCAACAGCAGGACCTCCTTTTATGTATTCTACATCGTTTGCTATGCTGTCCTCCCATTTGGCGTGGTCAACACCATCACCCCAAGCACCGTACGCCGGGTCTGGGCTTAATTTGTGAAAACGTGTGTAATTGCAGCAGCGATAGGTCCGTCCTCGCTACTATCTTGCCCCGTTTGCATGATTGCTTCTAGATCGAAAACTTACCAATTCCCCCCAACCGTTTCAGTGTTGGGCAGATTGCTTTTGAAGTTTATTAGAAGTCACCAAGCCTCGTCTCGCTTTGCTGTGAATACTTTAATGTGCACTTTGCCATTGCGTTGACCATTTCGATCGGTACGTCTGCGTTATGGTACCATCTGCCAAGTTTTGCTTTTATGCTTAATGAACTAAAGCTGGCAGATCACTTCTCGTTCTCTCTAGTTTCATGTTTCTCCGCACCGGGAAAAGAGTCCCCAACCATCGGCACCATCGTCAGATGGGCGGAATGACAAAAAAGTACTAAATTACATTAAAACTGGATCTTGGACGTTGTGGTTGTAGAAGGATAAAAAAAAAGACCTAGCCTGATGACGTACGGCGGAGGTGTGCGAAAAAGCAACTCTACCATCGATACCATAGCGAGTTCCTTTGGAGTAGACGCTCGTCCACACTATCTTTGGCATCACAAGTTTTTTTCTCTCAGGTCCACTCCACCACAAACTCGCCTGAGCTAGCAATAATTTATGAGCCCTTAAAAGGAGTCAACACTCGAATTAAAAGCCCATTACAACTGGGGGCAGTGATAGAAATACACACACATGCAAACTCACGTGCGTGTGTCACGCCTCATGAACTTCTAGGTGCTGATTGTTTGACAAACTTCGTAATTCATTAGGATGGGTGTTTAATTTCAGCTATTTGGATGAGCTTTTACTTCCCTCTTGGTTGTTTCGTAAAAGAATGCTTTGCTACGGTATGGTTTGTAAATGCGCCGAATGGAATTCTGCCAGCAAAACCTCACCCTCATCAATGCTTTACTCGGGTGGAAAATCTCGTTTCTCGTGCAAAAGCATTTTCCAAACCTAAAAACAAGTGTTGAATTATTAGTCAGTTTCGGGAGAAGCGATGCGCGACACCAAAACGTACAGGGAAGGTGTGAAACGGTAACCCAATCAATGGAACGTTCCTCCCTCTGGTGTTTTGTGCTGTGCTGGGGCACACGTATGTTCCCAGATCATTGGTGCTTGTACGATTTGCACGACCGTTTATACCGTTACCAGTTCGTTTATTTTGTGGTCATTTATTTTTTATACGGTGGAGGTATGTTATGAGGCAATTTGATGGCATGTACTTGGTCACTTGAGTCTGTCGATTTTGGGAGTTGGAGAGTTTGTGCCGGTGGAGCGAATGTGTGTTAGGAATTGTGACTTATTTTCGATTTAGGAATCGTGTTATTATACGATGAAGTGTGCAGTTCGTGTAGTAATAGATATCCCAATAATTAGCGTTACGAGAATATATTTATTTGTAAAAAGGAAACAAAATTTCCTGTAATGTCTTAAGTTCCACAGTTTATAGAGCATACGCTTTACGAATCTGATCAAAGATCGAGTGTTTTATGAACACAATTTTCACACCTTCCCATTCGTTGACCTAGCCTAGATGCCGCCTGTATACCTGTTTATGTCATATTCTACATACAATGGGCGTTTCGGTGTCGTGTACGCGTATTTTGTCCCAGCACACCTTGCCTTTACCTAATCGTGCTCTTTAACAAGACATGCCTAGGTTTTAGACTTCTCATATAGCCAGACTGTACCAATACCGCAACAATGTACAAACGAACTGCAGAAAAAAAACATTCCCTGAGCGGTAACACTTTACGCTCGCCAAATGTCAAACCAGGATCTTTTGGACGAACGAGTACAAGCCCGCAAAAAAATAGTAAACACGTAGGTAATTACAAGCGTCGCGCGACATGAGAATGTTCGAAAGCCATGTTTCCGTAGCTGTCAAATAAAACCACCTTCCACCGTAGCAGGCGGTGCATGGTCCCGGATACCGGGATCGATGCGTGATTTATTGACTGCCAAAAAAATTGGAACCTACCCAATCGTGCCGGCGCTGCCCCGAACTGGCAATCAATCTGAACAGAAACAACGACACTTAAACCGAAACCAGCGGTCCATCAAACCCAGCAGGGAAGCCAACCCCGGGGACCGGGCCCGATGGGAGTTTGATTTGGGTGAGTATATTTTCCTCTTTTCGTTTATGCTTTCGGGGCGGACTTTTTTGATTGCCCCAAGATCAAGTGTGCGCGATATAATCTCGGTGTGTTCCTTCCGATGGGCTTTTGAGGATGGATTTGCAACATACGCGTACGAGTGTGGCTTTGTGTGTATGTAACCTATTATTGCTAACAACAGTTAGCCCTCTTTTCTTAAAAAAGGGAATTTCTTCACCGGTGAATGGAGCTGATAATTGAGCATTCCGTACCAGCGTAGAAGAAGTCACTCTTGACCATTTATCTCACTTTATTTCCTCCCAAAAACGAGGCAATCGAAACAATCACAAATGTCAAAACAATCTGCCGGCGTCCATGGTTCGGGTACGATTCGACTTTTTGGACGACACATCCAAAACTAGCCCAGGGCAGGGGAGCGGTCGGTTTCGGGTGGTTGTGGGCAGCATGGGGAAACTGCCACCGACACTGCCCGTTGAGGTCTGTAAATAATTTCGAATGTGCCAGTAAATTAGCTTTTATTGGGCCGTTCGCTGGCGGAATTAAGGGTGGTGATGCGAAAATTCATGTTATCCTGCAGTAATGTTAACAGCAGCAGGTCTCCGGTAACGTGTAGGTGCCCGGTTCTTCCGCAACTTTCTTTTCAAGTGGTTCTGATGAAGATCTCTTGGTATGCTTTCCACCCCATGGAATTCCCCCTGTTTCGTTTTGTCAAAGTTGAGCCAATTCACAAGACACACAACAGCACCCGGGATACATTCCGGAACCCTGGTGCGTTTCGACGATCGTTTCAATTCCGCCCGGGTCCAGCTTTAACGAGGTGGTCATTCTCGTAAAAATTTCACCAACAATTGGCAATGACACGAATCTCACAAACACACACACGCACACACCTGTTGCCTCTTTTGGAGACTAAATTCTGAAGATCGACGGGTAGCATCTTTCTGCTGTTTGAGATTCGTTCCTTCCCGTGACTATGTCACGAAAGAAAAGACACGGGACCGGAAGAGAATTCTCGGCCATGGTGGGAACATTTCTTTCCTGTCGCCTACAGATTCAAGCTTGAATCGGAATGAATTTTATGGCACATATTTTGGTGACAGTTTTGTAGATTGCTGAGAGTATTCTCCCTGTGGATAAGAAGATATCTTAATGCCGCGACAATTTTGAAGCGGATGCTATTAGGTATCTTTTTTTACAAATTATTTTAACAAACATTTTAAGAAAAAAGGAAAAAGCTTCCAATATTCCCTTTGCTACTAATGCGATAAAAATTTGATTTGTCTACGTCAATAAATATTCATACATACTCTCTTTCTCCCATGTTTGGTAGAAATATCAATAAAACACATGAAAACATTAAACCCTTTCCCGTTTGAATACAGCCTCCAGGGAGATTACATCCCGATGCTGCACGCAGAGACATCTACCTTCCAGTAGCGCAAACTTCGTGGATAAAACCAGGGGATAAAGCTAAACGCGATTAATCTGGCCCGTTGGCAGAAGCGAGAGGGCATGCTTCGTCGACGTCACCGTCGTCTTCGTCGTCGTCGTTTCGTAAGCTCTACACTTACCCATTGTGCGCTAGCGTCGTACGGAGGAACGCAGCGAAATGTCATACTCCTGTGAGGCGGCCAAACCGAAGGCGGCTGTTACGGCCGCTACGGTTTATGCTGGGGGCGGCAGTTATGCTGCCGATGCTGGTTGTACGTGCGACCGAACTGAGCGAGCTAGCTTATTGTTTGGGGTTTGCTTTTGGCGGGATGCTTTTTGTTTGTGGTTTGAGTAAGGCGACGTCGCAATTGAATCCCGCAAAAGTGGATACTTTTCTTTAAGCTCCAAACGTACTGACCGTGGTGAGTGTGTAATGCATTCGAGGCTCTTTACACACTTCCATTACCGTGTGATTAACGTTCGCTAAACCGTACCGGTGCTTGTTTCAATGCTCCGAAAGCACGTGTTTCGGTGCCCGTTTTGGACACATTAATCCACGCGTCGATTACAGTGATTACCCGAAGAGTTCTTCGCACACGTTCTTACATACTTTACACGTTTCGTTTGAATTTGTTCCCTACCCCGGCCACTTCGGTGCACGATTTTTCCGCCCCTTTTTCTGATGGCACACGCACCTTTTTACTTTTTATCTCTATCTTGAGTTATCTCGCACACAACGTACGGTTGAACAAACTGTATTCGAGGAACGATATGTTTTGTTTTTCTCTCTTTCCCGGGGGGGCACGAGTATCCAATCGCGCGTTGGTTCAATGTATTTATGTATTCCGTTGGGGAGGGGTATTGGTCAGGTGCGTGAATTATGCTTTCATTGCCGGCTTACCTAGAACAAACAAAACACTTAGTTAGCATGTAACAAGTTCTGAGCTTATAATTATGGATGTTTAAGATGAATGGTAATAAGTGTTTAAGGGTAAGTTATAAAATAATGGAATAACAGAAAACCGATTAAAATAAATTGTTTAGAGTAAATTAATATAAAGTAGAAATAAATTAACTCACTATTGCTTAAGGTGGGATAAGTTCTATAGATCATGCAGGGATCGATTAGAATCTTAGAGTTCTGCTTCAATGTGTTCTCTGTATTGTCAAACAACAAGTCTTGCATCACAATTAATCTGGATCAGATATTCATGAAGACAAGAGACTCAGATTTTATGACCAAACACCTGCAGAAGCTTGGGGATTGATAATTGCATCTTGGAGCTCTTGGCCTTCCATTTCTGTCCATTACAGTAGTTGGTTTATTGGAAGAGAGACAAAATTGATTTTAGCAATAGTTCAACTTGTAGAATCATTGATTATTCTCAAAAGAAAGACCGTTCTTCATCGCTGAAAGTTTTAATTTAAACAAATTAAACGCACACTTCATTTCTACTGCATCTTTACGATCACCTTAAGTATGACTAATTTATTCCAATACAGCGATCGACACGATTATCGTAATTACGCGCCCGTTGCTCGCACAAATACTCCACAGTGGTTTGTGGAATGTTGATGAGATCAGTAAATCGATCGTACAGCTCAATTAACGAGGCCCCAAATTCATCGTTCGATCGAATTAGTAAGGGTGGAAAGTCCATCCTTAAACCTTACCCACCCAGTGCTTCCGTTAAATTGCCAACCATGCCAACCGATGCGCGCCCAATATAAATTGTTTTATCTCGCGGTAGTTCTCCCGCTGAGGTGCTGTGCTTCCGATTTGTTTTGGTACGTGCCGTACGCAACTGGGGTACCGGGTATGTAATTCGCCTGTCTCGAACTTTTGGGCAGGAGAAAAACGAGCAATCCGTGGCCACCGGAATTTGAGGCTGCGGACGTTTGCGCTGGTTCTGCGCTGGCCAAGCCACCTGGGCAGGGTGTAATTTTCAACTAACATATTAGTGGTAGCATGCTACCGAGGTTACACTACGCCCGGGAACTCTGAGCTGGTTGTTAGCCTTTGTGCTGATCGTGTTGAGTGGAACGCGATCGGGGACGGGGAACGGGAAGTGGCAAATGGGAGGTTGAGACACTTCCAAGGGATATCCACTGCACAAGACCTCCCGAAGGGCTGCGTTCAGGTGTGCGCCAGTGTGTGCGGAAATCATAATTGCACCCCGTCGTTTCATTCACGGTTTCATGTTCGCTGCATTCCACCGGCCACAATCCGGTGGACGGCCAGCAAGGATGCGAGTGGTTTTTGTTTTCGCATTTTTCGCCGCTTATCCTCTCCTTTGTTTCATCGTTTTGCAAAACCCGACCATGGGCGCAAGGGAATTATGATTGGAGCTGCGCATTGCAAACCAAAAGCCAAAAGCAGCAGGAGTTTCGCAATGCGCGCGTAGACACTGCAATGACTGCAATGACGTATGCGAGGTATAATTTATGGAGATTAAAAATGCACCAGCAGTAAAAAAGACAAAAGCACCAGAGTAAAAATTAAAGATAAAATGCGAAAATCCGGCACCGTCAGAATCTGGCCTCCTGCAAGCAATTGCACCGAGCGCAGGGTGTAGCCGTTTAAGTGGTGCTTCTATTTCACCAAAGCTAGGTGCGCATGTCATTCATGCTACAGGACAGGGATGTCTCTTCTACCGGGTCCGAGATTTTTATGTGCAAACATTCCAGAGCTAGAGCTATAAAACGGGTGCACAAAATTGGAACAACGCACAGCCCATAAAAGCATCAGGGATGGTGTGGAGTATTTGAATCCTTCTGGTTTTTGTTTGTGGGTCAACTAATGATTTTTGTGCTTAAATGAGCTCGTAAATTTAAATTTGATTGTTTTGTGTTTCCGTCCACACTACGGAACAATAGGGGGAGGAGGAAAAAGGAACACGGGGGAAATGAACTGGCTGGAGCACATAAATCATATATCTGTAAAATGTGTAGCCTGCACCTCTGGAGAGTCTCCTGCTTGAGATATTCATTGATCTGCTAGAAGGGCTCGGTTAGAGGTCGTTCAAATTTTGGGAGAATCTAATCTCACAAACATAAAAGGGCTTCGGAAACGTTGGGGTACTAAAACGCAAAACATAAAGCGAAAAAATGCCCAATTCCCTAACACTCGCACCAATTTACCATTGCGCGAATTGTGCTTTCGAACTGTGGTATTCTCCTCTAATCTATATTTTAATGAGTTTCCATTTTCTGTTTCGTTTCACCATTAAACGAATTGTCTTTTAAAACTCGCTACATCCCGCGCACAATTCGTTCCGTTCGTTGTCCATTTCATTTCATTCACTTTTGCACTTCGGTGTTCCGAGACGGGCATCGAACGTCTTGTCTTGTGGCGGAAGCTCAGCTGTTATGGTGATGCACCTCCATTCGTTTGCGTTTAGTTTGGTTTTGCACACAGAATGTAGAGTGGAAAATAAAAAAGTCATTAATTTCGTACTTCACAATTTAATAACTTTTGCACCGCGCGGACTCGTCGGACAGTCCGCGGTGTGTTTGGCCCGTGCCTTCCGTTCCGTTTGGATGCTGGGGTGGTGGTTCGAAAAACCAGATGGTCACAGTGGCGGATGCAGGACAGCATCGGTTCAAAACATTGCACCAATTGTGGGCCCCCGTAACGGGCTAGGGCTCGACACGCAAAACACAGGAAATTGTATTTTTTTTTCGTTGAAATAGTTTTACAACGTACTTCTTCTTACTGTATCCTTGAGTTGGGCGCAGTTGAAGGGCTGCAGTTCTGACAAGCAACGCGCTTTCTACAGTTGATGGTGGTAGCAAACTGATTTGCTTGATCCTGTTTTGTTGTTTTCACCTTGTCTTTTTTCTCTCTCCTTTAAGTCAATCTCTTGAAGCGATTGAATAAATTTTTGGTATTGCTTTTTAAAATTAATTATTTACAAAGGTATAAAATGGCAAAAGCCAACATAAAACAAGCTTGTTACACAATTTTTCCTTTTTTTGCATAAATTACAAGGCAAAGTAAAAGATTTCAAGGTCTTTTTTTTGTTGAAGAAAAATGGTCCCGGTATTGCCGACTGCGAATACTTAAGATCAGATTTCAAATTTGGATTAATAGGTTACATATTTTAGTGGAGTTATTAACTAATATTTTCTGGGTGGCCCGGTGAGACAGTGGCATTGGTACTGATCTCTCAAATTGGACTAATTCGACAAGGTCGCCATAGAAAAAAAAGTAATTAATGAGAAATAGCCACAGTCAAATTGGTAAAATGCTTGAGAGTTATCGAATAGATCTTGAGCTCAAATCCTACCTTCAATAAAAGAAGTATACTTTTCGCGATATTGTGTGAAACTTACATTGCAATTTTCAGAATACTGTTATTTAAAAGCAAAAAAAAATCAATTTTCTTCTTTTTTTTCTTGGCCGTGTGGAATCTTCAAGTTGGCAAAGAACACCCATATCAAAGTAAACAGACAACCAGAAGCTTACTGTAGGCAGGCAGGAATGCCATCATATGAGAGACATACTGATCCGACACTGGTGGCCACCAGACAAACAGTTAATGGTGCAAATAAATGCTTCCAGTTGCAACTTACTGTGTAAGGAATGATTTAAAAACCAAGATATGATCCAAGAACTGCTTCTGCTTCTTGTTGCAGAGCGTAAGTGAGTTAAGGCCTTCTTATCCGGAACCTTCTTACTACCGACAGATTCTTCCTCCTATCGATGACAAACAACGGGTAAAGTAATGGATTTGTTGAGCGAAGATGAGCACATTTGAGCGATCGGTACTGGTCAGCAAGAAATGCAATGATTTATGCTCTCGGACTCTTGGGTTAAGAATGCAGAACATGATTGGGTACAAGAGAAGAAACAACTCACAGTTTCCAAACGGTAAAACAAATATGTTACTTATCCCTTGGGTTGGATTGATTGCCAAAGTTTATTGCTCGGGTGCACATAAATCATTCGCGGTACGAACATCTTCTGCCCGGGCATGATGCGAGTGCTCCACACAAGATAAAGGTGGTGGTTGAGCTGAGGTCAAATCGTTTAGCATTATGGACCGTTGTCCATTCGAACCAATTGCAAGCAAAAAAGGGTGCTCATTCTTATCAAAGTTCTTTATCCAGTATATTTGCCAAGCGATCTATCTCGCTGACAGGATAGAGCTTACAATGAAACTGCGTCTAGCAATATATATTTTGTCACGCTTGAGGCGTCCCTTATGCGCGTGACAATGCAACGATCTCGATGTGGTTGACGCCCTTTTTGCTTGTGGTCATTTGACTGACGCTGAATGCACGTGTACCATAATGAGCTGTGCCATTTTTTCAACGGTTGCATTACTGCATTTCTGCACCGCAGTCTCGTGCTTCGTCGTTTTCTATGCAAAAACGAACGAGAGTGATGTACTACCTTCGCCATTAGCCGTAGCTCCGATCGGGCAGCATCCTAGAACAGATGATTATTACACTTGGGATGTGAAAAACTGGGAATGAATTCCTGCCAGCTGAAATGGCGACCAGAGAGTGCTAATGGATGCAATGAAAGAATCGAATTAAGCCCGGTTGAATGAAAGCTGCTCCGGTTTCTGGTTAATTGTAACACGGCCAAACGTTTGAGCCGGAGACCTGCCAGCGACCGGCGGTTGGATTTGAATGGAACCCTTTTTGCGGTTTGGCTTTGGAATCACGCCAAAGAGCGTGATGTAACTTAATTTATTTATCTTTCGCCCAGACCGTGCTGTGCTGAGACAGTTGTAGCATCGGAGGGTTTTTTTGTGTGTTGATGTTGCTGTTTGAATGGTCGGTAACGGGCGTGGAATAGGAGAGGCAGAATAATCCCTTGTAGAATATGACCACAAACCGGTGTCGAGAAGCTCATGCTGGGTGTTTTACGTTTGTCCGATGGAGTTCGATGGACGCCGCAGAAGGCTTTTTTGTTGTTGTTTCGTTCAATTTCTTTCACCCCTTCCGTCGTAAGCGTTACAATTTCATTCTAGAAGTTTTTTTGTTGTTGTTGGCCACACGGGTGCTATTAGTTTGTGGTTTTATGGGGTGGTGCCACCACAATCACGTGGCACGCTCATCCACCGACGCCTAGACTAAGCCCGGACGGTTGCGCGCTCTGCTTTACACTAGAGCATCGATCGAAGGCTCCAAAACTAATAACATTTTAATGATACCGATTCTATTGCCAGGGTTTTGTGTCGTATCTCGTATCCTGCACGCTAAACCTGGGCATGGGCTGTGCGGGTATTCGGTACCATTTTTGTTTTCGGTTTTTGGAGTGTGTCTAATATCTAAACACACTGACTTTCCTGTTCGCTTCCTTTAACGATATAATTATGGTTTAACAAATAACGTTGGAAGCGAAAGCAAGATGGCCAGACACGGGGTCAACTCAAGGATCAAGATCGTTGCCGCCTGTCAGTGTATCGGTTTTTTCGACGCCAAGCCGGATGATTGATTCGAGTTGTTCCATCCTTCGGCAAGTCTCTTGGGGTCTGTATCGGTTATCCATTGATGATAATGTACGGTAGTGGCATCGACTTACTAACTGGCATTTCAAATCGTGCTGTTGACGGGGTAATTTAGGAAAATTTCTAGATGAAATATAACTAAGGTTTTTGCAAGTTTCTGTGGATCATATTCTAATATCAATAGAAAGGAGTTTTTTTAATCATGATAAGGATCGCATTTGTATCTTGCTCTTCCGTATAAAATATTGGAAGGAAACTATCCAGGTAAAAATATCAATGAGAAAAGAATGAATAGATCATATAGATCTGTATCTGATTCAAAATCTGGTAATTTCCGAGTATTAGCAAAATCTCTTAACAAGCAATTTGAAAGCTATTGACGATCTGTCAAACGCTCATAGCTCTTTGCAGTTCTTCAGTATCACCTTACAACCACCTTTCGAATGACTACTTGCTTGTGTATATGATTAATGTTGGTCTTACCTTCGCCATTTGCAGAACCAGCAATGCTACTCATTAATTATTCTAATGACCGCAATCAAGTCATACTCACTAATTAGCTATCGATCATACACGAGGCAGGAGATAGGGCTGGCCTCACAACTGTTATCTTCTATTATCCGTCTGACATTAGAAAACTTCCTTGAATTTGTGTTTTTTTAATTCCTTTCTCCTGTTTCAAGTGGGGTGAAAGATACCGGTCACAACTGACTCTTCGTAATGTGTTAAGTAAACTAATTGTTTGATGTATATAGCCACATTATGATTCACTTCGAGCCTGCGTTCATCTAACTGATGACAAGCGAATATTATCGTGAGGCCTAAAACGTAACTGCTACACGATCGCCAGAGTGATCGTCGATCGGTTCGACGGACTCCGATTGCGAACTGTACGATCTCCGCATACCACGCTAGGGCATCCACGGCGACGAAAATTCTGTCGAAGCGCATCAACGAATTTGAAGAATTTTATAATTACACAATTTGGGTCAATTGCTTGTTGCACGCCGTCTTGGCACTGGCTTTCCTGGCTAGCTCCTCTATGCGTGGTCGTGTGTTTTTTTTACACAACCTTCCGTTCCGTGTCTCCTTATGGTTCGTGTGTTTCGTTTTTTCGCTGTATGTTGCTTTTTTCTGCAAGGCTTTTTTCGCTTTTTGGCATTTTTTTGTACCGGACTACGAGTAAGGAACTGCGTTTTGGGAATTTTCAACCGCTTGCGTTCGTGTTTCGGGAAACGGGTCTCGGCCTGCTCGGCAGGGACGACTCGCACTTCGACAGGCTTTCGTGACTAAAAGGTATGGACAGCGCGAGATGATGGCATAAGTGGCGAGAAAAGGCCGCAACAAACGCAACAATCTTCTTTTTTTTCTCCCCCTTTTCCAACTTTGCTGGTGGTGCGCCTTTAAAGCATCTAACTAAAAGAAAACAAGCAATACAAGAAAGGAGGAAATAAAAAAAAAACTATCCCAACACATCATCCTCGGCACACTCCAAGCTGTAAGCCTTTTTCTTTTGGTAGGTTTTTTTTTCAACTCCAAAAGATTGAGCTTTCAAGATTTGAAGGATGATCGAAGGCGATGCTCCCGAAGGATGACCAAACCCCAACAAAAAAAGAAGGCCATAAAAACGGCACAAAAAGTGTGCGATCGCCCACTCTGAGGCAAATTATCGCTCATTGTTGGGCAAGCTTTGATTTTGGTTAGCCTGAACCAAAGGCAATAAAAAAAGGAAGTACTGATAATTGATAACACAAAACCATGGCTCAAACAGTACGATTCGGTTTCTTTTAATGATCGGTTTAATTTGGTGCTCTTTTCAGGGTGTGTTGGAAGTGGAAGTTTTTCCTTTCTGATTTGTGGAAAAATTCATTAACAGCACTGCCAATTTAAATGCATACAGAAGGGTTGCAAGTGAGTACAAAATGTAAACAATGTAATATAATTGAGCAAATCAGATAATACATTGATCAGTACAGAGTAAAGTGAATAAGATGTCTTGTATAGGGAGTTTTACATGAACTTCATAATATCGTATGGAGAGGAATTTCCTAAGGATTAAATAGACTTGACCGCATTCGACTGGATCACAGCTAAATGGTACTTAATTGTGAATGAGCATTTCTGCCTCAACGCCCCAAGACTGAGCGATCATTTCCGATCGTACCTAATGTCGTTTGAACTATGCCCAGGCACGAGGTTTGGGTGTCACTGGGTTTCCTTTCATGCTTTTAATCGTTTACACTCCGGGTGAAAACAACAGTAAGTCAAAAGGAAAAGAAAACTCTCCATAAAATGATAGACCTGCCCTAATCACTTCTCTCTTTACTATGGAGTGCAGTGCAGCAGGTCGTACCGAAAGGTGAAACGATTTTTAGATTGATTATTAGTTGTGCGCAGCCGCATGATTGACAACAGGAAATGAGCTTTATCATACCGACGGATGGCAGCAGTGTCGGGCGGCAGTGGTGTACGATCATTAGAATCGAGTGCACCACGCATTCTAGAAGATGGGTCACCTATTTCTCAATCAAGGGTGGAAGGTGAGTTCATATCCCTTCCCATCCTCTTTTCTTGGTTGATCCGAACGAACACAACGTATGAGCTAATGGGCATTTACGGAAGATTACTGTGCCTTGCGAGCGGGTGTATGCTCATCACCGGAAAAAAAGGGTAAAAGAGTTATTAACCCTCCTTCATCCCACAGCGCTAGTGCTATGAATCACGGCCAAGATGATCTAGAGAAGAGTTCCACCGCTAACGAGCGTTGAAAACAAAAACAAAAAAAAAACAGGCCAGATCTTCCCCATCAATCGATACGTATAACGTCCGCGATTGCCAAACTCCCGGAGCCTGCAAAAAAAAGGACGACTGCGGTAGTGTTGACCACACT
>AXCM01008251.1:0-12146 GCA_000473375.1 Anopheles culicifacies | reverse complement strand
GCAATACAATCTGTAGTGGTCTTGGCCGGCCATTTCTTTAAATTACCCGCCACATGATAAACAAGACTTCGCATGTGGAATCCCTCGTGTAAAGAATATCTTTAAAGTCAAATTTAAAGTCAATCGAATGTCGAGGATATCAATAATTTCTGAGAACTCGGGAAGGTCGTCTGCGGCTGAATCTCAAGAGAAATCATTCACTATTTGTCGAATGAAGACATTTACAAATTTTTATAAGGTTTTCCTAAAACTCCTTAAAAATAATGTCAAACGACATCCGGGGAAGCGGCGTCTTTTCATGAATTCGGAGAAGGCAATGTCTCTCAACCAAAGTGATTGTAATTCAGGAATAAGTTTAATCTCTTTGGTTAGAAGCAATACGACCTGGTTGTTCGTTTTAGGTAAAAAAGCTTTAAATTTAAAACAGCCGTTTTTTTCTATATCTCCCTGATTGTATATCTCCTCTTAAAGCTGTTGTTCGATTATTGCAAACAAGGTCGTCGCGTGGTTTTAAAGCAACTCCCCAAACAGCCACAGCCCCTGTGATTTACACATCACCCGACATTGAATTTTGCACATTGGACCCGGAAACATAACCAACTGAAAAAGAAGTTAACCGATCATAATAATGTAATTAATGCTGCTTGCCTCATCAAACGGAGCACACAGACACACCCATACACACACACACACATTTTGGGACGGTTCGGACCGGTCGATGCCCTTGCCCTAATTTCATCCAAAAACCACCAACGCCATCATCACATCACACGACTCGTCCGGCAAAACACACATCCAACAAAACCGTTCGCGATTTCCACCCCGTTCCAGGGGCAGTTTCGGCAGAGGTGCGGGAAAATTACCGAAATCACGCGCCAAAATTTAACCCAAAAAGCGTATGTCCACCAGCCGGGTGTACCGGTCTGCAACAAAACGCCTAGTGCCCGTGGTGCGCCCCCTTTTCGCAACATTCAACTTTTCAGCACAACCGGGCAGGGAGCATCATGCATTCTCGGGCTTACCTTGTCCTACCGCAATCGACCGTACGGTCGAGTTGTTGGTGCCGGTCTGGGAGGGAAGGGGGGAGGAATAGGGGACCGGATCCGATATGCTAACGAATGCCCGTATGCCTGTCAGCGTGTAAGGATAATCGTGGCTACAGACGACCTTCCCGATTCCCGGTATGCTGAAGGACGCTATCGATCCCAAAAACTCTCGCGCGATGCGTCGTTGTCACGCACCGCAAGCGCTCCGTAGGGAGCACACGACATACACATGGGCACGCCGAGGATGGTACAGGTTTCTCGTATCAGCTGATACGCTTGAAGGACGTAGCCGAGTGAAAGTGTAGCTTCGGTAAAGTGGAAAAAGGGAGATACGACTTCCCAGGCGCTTGTCCGATGAGGCGGGCAGGATGGGAAGCAAAGCGATGGCCAATGACCGGACCGTAGCCAACTTTCCAAGAATCGATTGAGGTGAGCACCCTTTGGCAACTGGGGGGTTTGGGTGCCCCCTTTTTGCTTATGGCGAGTCTAATCTTTTCCCAGCAACACTCAAATCTACACATTTGCAAAGGCATGTACGCTCGAAAAGTAGGTTACTTTTCCGATAGACCATTGACCAGGCACCCAGACCTAATGGCTGGGGCTAGGGCTCCGGTGTAGAATTGAACGCTTCTTCTCTCTACGCCTGCACCCAGTACCGGAAGTGCCGCCTCCGTACGTCCGATCGACCGAGTGGGTCAGGCTTTCGATGAGCGAGTGTACAAGTGAACATAGTGTACCGGCATTGCAAAAGCGGAGCATGTGTCGTCGGGTTTTTCCCAAATATCCCTCGAGCACTCCTCTGTCCCACCGTACATGGGATCGGTCGGCCAACTTTCACTTGTGCCATCGCTCGACAACCCAAGCAACAAGGGGGATTGGGGGGTGTTGGTGGTATGTTTTACAATCGTACCACTGCCTGTGCTGTGTGGTGCTATCGTTTATGATATTTGCCTGCAACACATCCTTGAACTTGAGCCTTTGAGTCTGGGTTTTCCAAGTTCCCAGCACAGCCACAGGACGTGGCGGGAAGCTCATGGAGGGCTCGAAAGGCTCTGGGCTCACCGGTTCATCCTCTACCAGTGATGAAACCCTTGCCCGAGCACAAAACCGGAACAGCGCACACCGTACGAGTCCATCATCATCGTCAGTGTCGTGAATTGGGTGTTGCCGGAGATAAAATTCGATGCACTCTCTGGTTTTTGGGTCCCGGCGGAGGGCTCATGCGGTTCGGCTCAATTTTGCCGGATCGTTTGGTGGATGCTACCAAACCCGACTGAAGTGCAACAGTTGGTGTGCCCCAGTTCTGAATTTGGGGCACACACACACACACACACATGCACACATCTACTCCTAGTCATGGGTATCGTTGCCAAAATGCGTTAATGATATGATCAACATAGTCTTCACTCTGCCTGCTGGTAGTTCGAGGCCACCATCGACGTAGACGTAAGAGTAGACTTCGCAATGGGAGTGATGTATTTTAAAAGGTAAATTACACCGCACTGTATTGATTAAGCGATAAGTGGGGTTTAAAGGTAACGGCTAATGCTTCCCCTAAAACCCACACATTTGGGAGTAATTCCAACATGAAGCACATCAGCAGGTATTCTGGCCACATTTCAAGTTGTGTGCCGAAATTCGCTATCCCGTCCTTCCAATCGTTACTCATCGATGTTGGTCCCTCCGGAAAACCAACCTCATGCAAATCTCGGCGTTAATACCTAATTTGCATATCCCCCCGGCAACCCGGAGGGTTTAGTATCGCCACAACCGTGTGCCGTGTGCGAAGAAATGGCCAACTCGCGGCCCAAATTTGCAACCTGCATTGGGTCGCAGTGAAGTCGCGCGAAGATACGGCAACAAGTGTACGCGTCGTATGTAGCGAAACCGTCATCACACGTCATGCTGTGGCGTCATCGAACATACTCCCGGCGTGATGTCGAGCCGTTGGTTGGATTAGACAGCAGCATATACATTATTTATGCAGCTCAATACATCATTCGGTTGCGCCGGCTTCTATCAAACAAGGCACAAGGAAGTGCTGTTCACTACGATTTGAGAACGATTAGTATACGGCAGCGGACGCTTGCCAGGGAGAGGAAGCATTACGCCATACGACCCGATTGACGGGTTTGGTTTTGTATGCAAGAATGATGATGACCTTTGCTTGGGGGCCGGTCAGCCGGTTCACTTTCACTTCAGTCATATAAACAGGGGAATATGCTGCATAATTCGGCGTAGAACGAAGCACATCTTCTCTAATGTGTCTGTTAATTATCCTTGGTACCAAAATCCTGAGGTGCTGCAGAGATTATTTCTCAATACAAGTTGTTTACGCAACCGAATAATGCTATAACTATCAACAAACAAGTAATGTACGTCCTGGCATTCCCCTTTAGGCAATTATACTCGTACACGCGCAACCCATTTTGTTTGATAAATTCATGTTTGCCCTTTAGGTATAAACAAAAGCATGTTGTATTAATAGTCCAATAACTATTAACCGAAGCCTTTTATAGAAATTTGGTAATCTAACTGCTAATTTATATATCTCGAAGTGCAGTATGTACATTTTATTCGTAGCGTGGAATGAAATCTCCCATGCCAAAAAGAACTAAAGGTAATAAACCCCTAAAAGCTAGAAGAAACGGAAATAGAAAAAAAAACCACCAAAGTACCATAAAAAACACATCCTTTTCTACATCCTTTTTTTCGCTCCGTACTCCATTCCGGGAAACGTAAAAATAAGCCACGCCTTCATAAAACATTAAAGTGCTTTATACTTTTTTGTTCGCAATTTATTAACTCAGGCTCAGCCCATCCCTTTCCCGTACGCGCCCTGCTCGCATGTGTTCTTTCGCATTCGAACCACGTTGGGTTTTTTTTTGCTTCTCATTTTTTCTAGCGCGCGCTCCTTTTGTTTTTAACCACCTCGCAAAGAATGAGGAACTCCTCGGGAGCAGCACACCCCTGTGCACAGTTTTGGTCCTACATCTCTGGCCCGAAAGATCCTCCCGACGGACCGAGAACGTTCCCCGTCGTCGGTGGGGTGCATTTTTTTTTGTTTCTGGCCCGGAAGCGGAAAACGCACCAACACCACTAATGTGGACGGGCTCAGCGAAGACGCCACCAAACGGTGAAACGAAGTGCTAGCGCGAGTTCTACCTCGACGGTACATAAAGCATCCCTCTACCAATTTACCGACCCTTTTTATGGCTCACCCTCCCAACAAGAAGGGTGAGAGATGAAGTACATATTTCCACAATTTTCCACCTCCGCTGCTGTGGCTGAGAATATTTTGCCAAGAACTGAGAAAAAGGCGGCACCATCTTGAGCAGGGAAGGCGAAAAAAAATATCTTCCCATGAAAAAATATATAATTCTACGAGATTGGATCTTTGCGGGAGAGTGCGCGAGTGAGAGAGAGAGAGTGAGAGATTTTCCCATTCAGTGTGTATTGGAGTGAATAGCAGGGCATGTAGTAGAGGTGCTAGTAATTCTTTTTTCTCTACAACAACCTTAGACATCGACCGAGGTAAGAGATTATTGGAACAACAAGGAGGTCAATTTGTCTGCATAAGACGACTCTTGAATCAATAGTACACTAATTCCATCACTATAAAAATAAGTAAAACGTTACTAGATATCAAGCTCACAGTGAAGCTACGTAGTGAATCCAAGTCCTCCCGTTCCCATAGCAATGGTATATACTTCTTTCCTGCAGATACGCAACCAAATCATTCTTTGTGACTGGCATAGACTTCAAAGACAGTCAGCAAAATAAAAAGCACTTACATCTCGAGCAAGAGTGAGATAGGAATCGCAGCTATAATGCAATGGCAGCCGAAAAAAAAAGAAACGTACCATACTACACCCCTACAAGAAAACTAAGACGTACGCCCTCCTCAACGACCTCTATGTCCTACCACGTTCGGAACTAGGAAGGATAATGAACCAACCGGCGGCTCGCTATATTCGTCCTTTTCGCCCAGCCGTCCAACATCTTTCGCCGCTATGTCAGATTCTCACAACAACCGTCTTTGAGTTGGCGCGGTCAAAACGGACTTTTTTCGCAGTTTGAGAGCGCGTTTCTTTCATTACCGCCGCTCACGGTTGCTTTCTTTTTTTCGTGTGTGTGCTATCGAATGGTTTGAGTAAATGCTGGAATTGCGCCCTAGTACCACCAATAACAGGGAGATAACATTTACAGTGTGCGTTTGTGAGCTGTACACAGAAAAAAGGCTTCTCCATCTCACTGTTTTGTGCATCTCGCTCACGCACGCACAGCTCACCGTACCATTACGAGAGTGAGAAAGTGAGCCCTCGGCCAAAGAAAGCAGATCTGTATACACAGCGACTTGACTTGGTTTCTCACTGAGGGTCGTCGACGGGTGTCGTCGTCCTTACAACCAAGCGTTAGCCGCCGTCCTTGCGCTCGACATTGGTGTTGGTGCACATTTTCTTCCACAGTTGAATCCGTTTCTCATCCCAGCTGTACACGCGCTCTCTCTCTCTCTTACTCTCCGTTTCTCCTACTCTCACTTTCTATAACTACTTCTTTATCTTTCATTCCATCACTATATTTCGTTCTCCTTCTTGCTTTCGTACTTCATCTCTCTCCTCCTCTTTCAATTGCTGTGTGTTTCGATGCTTGAAGGAGATGACAAGACGGGAGAAAGAAAATGGAACCATAAATAAAACGACGATCCTAGCAGGCAAAGGATAAGACAGTTTTCACGAGAGAAAAACCATCGTGAGAGTTATCCTTTTTCCCTTTTTGTGTTTCGTGTGTGCGTGTGAATGCGAAATGCAGTGGTGTGCGTATGCCGTGGTATGTAGTATGCGGTGCTCCGTTATATAGCAACAGCAATGGACAGGGGTATCCGATCGTCCTTTCGGCGTAATCCTTTCTCGCCAACCCTTCATGGAAAGGAGGCGCATGGTGGTGCATGGAGACGCGCTTGTGTATGTAAATATTCTGGAGACGAATGTAATTTTCTTTTGCCTTTTGCTTCTTGCCTTGTTTCCCTCACACCCTTGTCCCCTACCACCCAGTACTTTCCCGTCCTATATACTCTTTTTTCTCACTCACTCGCTTTCTCTCTCTCTCGCCTTCGATCTCGCTCTCACGTGTCTGTTTACTTCTGGATCGCTGAGGGATACTCCCTTTTGTCCGCTGGCTTCGCACCCCGTACCACCTTGAGCAGGGTTTTTAAGGAGATTTTTCTTTTGCCCACAGTCTACCGCACGACGCGCGAAGGAAGGAACCACCGCGCGCACAGGAACTGAAAGAATTTGGCAGCCGCGCAGTACACACACACGGGTGCTGCTGAGTTTTCGATTCGATGTCCTTTAGGACGGATCGACGGCCGGTTGGCGGTCGCAGGCAAAAATTCGCAACGCAGTCGATCTCGCGCGCGCTCGCTTGTATATATACGGGGTACGGTAGGGGTTGTGCCTGTGTCTGTGTCGGTCGTGTACATTCGGTGGTGATAAAGCGCGAGAAAACTGTGTGCAATTGTGCGTGTGTACCTTATCCTTAGCAGCGTAAGGATAGCTTGGAACACGCGCGGCACATAAAAAGCCCTCCCACACTGTTGCCGAAGAAAGCATTGGCCTTTTGGGAGGGGGGAGGAAGGGCGCAATGCAAAGAGTTCCTATTTTTGGGCCTGTTTTTCCATGTATATTTTTTTCTTCGTTTCATTTAAAGCCCTCTCCTTTTTCTCCTTTCTGTAAGGTTATGCTTATTTTTTCATTACATTCATTTTGGTCTTCCCTTTTCCACCGCCTTTTTATTATTGAGCAATCTTCCGTCCGATCTCACGAGAAGGAGCTACAGGCCCACTACTACACAGGCGTGCAAAACACTTTCACGAGCTATTTTTTTTTTATTTGGGGAGGTTTTATTTGCACTTCACGATGCTGCCCCCACCGTTCGCGTTATGTATCCTTTTTACTTCGCTTTTTTGTATTGCAGCCACACTCACAGCGAATCTCCTGCGCGGTAGCCTTCTTGAGAGGGCAGCTTCCCAGCGAGTAAGAAAAGAGGAAGAAACGGTTTCCGCATCCTTAGCGCGTTGCGCGTCTTCGTTTACTTTCGGCCTTCAGCCGAATCGGTGGGTGTATTGGCGATTATTTTTTGCTCTCTCCTGTATTTTTTTTTTTCCTTATATTTCGTAACCCTTTCTTCGTTACACATTATTATTTTGCCTTGCCGCCGACAAATAAGAACTCGAGACATTTTGCGGACTCCTACGAACTCATTCCGTGACGCAACACCGTGGCCATCGGATCAAGTGCTCGTTGATTTCTTATGCTGAGTGCTAGTAAAGTAGGCAGTGTGAATGCACGGTATAAAAAAGTGTTGGACTATTATTTGGTGGATTTGAAAAAAAAATAATAAACGTATCGATCAATCATACGATCACGCATTGGATGTAAAAGATTGGTGTGGTTAAATAATTCTTATTAAAAGTGATTCATTTACTCAAATTCCTGTGAACATGTATTATAGCTCAAATTTCAACGTTCAAAAGTGAAGTGCGATAAGTTTCTCGGAATGAACAACAGTGATAAAGTGCTTCAATCAAGTTTAGTGAAATTTACGAATAAGAACGAGTGTAAAATATGAGTTTTTGTGAATTTAATACCAGTTTTTATCATTGTGATTAAATCGGGGAAAACATCTATCATAAATTGATGAGAATTTGATGATAAAAAATTTAAGGTAATTTGTTTACAATCTGCTTTACCAATTTAATTGTAATTTCAAGTTCATTTTAAAGGGAACATTATTTCAAACAAACCACTATTTTGTCTGATTTCGTTTTTATTCGTGGAATATTATTATGAGATTAATATTATATTTGCAATTTCTTTGAATGAAATTTCTTCATATTTAAAGCGAATAATTACGATATGATTTTAAAAAATGATGGAAATTTCAAAGTGTTTCTGGTGTAACTGTTTGCTAGTACTTAAATGAAGAATTAACTACTAAAATGAACAGCGATGGTAAACTAAAATTAACTAAACATCACATACATACAAGCGCATGCAATCAGACGTGTGCATACATGATGCATCATGAAGCGTTTAGATGATGAGCTAAAGTGCATGGTCGGAGCTAGCGTTGCACTTTCCAACACTGACTAAACAACAACTGCTTTGTTGTGTGATTATTTCATTTTTTTACCCATTCCCTACTGCCGATGGCCCGACTACATCGACCCATCGGCCGATCCGTACCGATGACAGTAAGGGGGAGTAGGTGGGAAGTTGCTGAACGTTGCACTTTGGTACACCACATTTCATTGTGTTGATTTGTAATGCTAGACAGGAAATGATTAGAAGTGAAAGGATACCATGGCTGGTTATAATGAAACAGCTCATTCGTCAAATTCTAATTTTACCAATAAAGGTGGCTAATGTTTGTCGGAATTGGACGTTTTAAACTATAAATCATAATTATAGCTTAAAATTAATTATCTCTTTGAATTTTAATTATGTTAAGGCATATACAATTTTTTATTTTCAAACTAAAAATTTTTTAATAGGAAAATTACTAATACTCACACAAATATAATTGTGGCTAGATACTAAACTATTTCTATGCACTTTGCATAGAACCAAACCCGATAGAAAGAGAAAGAACGCTGTGGAAATGATTAGAAGAACATGATGAAATGAAAAAGAGAAAAAGAAATACGAGATAAAGCAGAAAAGAGAGGGCTCTGTTGGTGAGAAGACACACACATACAAAAAAATCTTTATCCTGAGTTAGACATCCCCCTTCGTATCAACCAAGGATACGGAGGTCATCGGGTGTACTCCACCTGCATGTACCATTAATGCAACCAGCTACGTTCAGCTGTATAGGTTTATGTATATATATATAAATATAAACACATACAACCCAGCTGAAACAGCACACTGGCGGTGGCCGAGAGTGCACGACAGAAATGCATAAAAGAAAATAGAATGAGATCGATTCGCCTAGCCAAGTGAGAGACGAAAGCTAGCGAAAAGGAGAGAGATGCAATAAACAGTGTGCAATAATGAGCAAAATGAGGAGAAATAGCGCAACAACGACAAAGGCAAAACAGAACTCCAAAGCACACAAATAAAAAAACACCAACGCACGCACGTTTTTCCTCTCAACGTCGGCGTTCGGCGAATGCATCGGTGCATCGGTGGCAATAAATTTCAAAGATGTGCACTGGCGAGATGCATCGCCGATCTGCTAATGTGCGTACGCACCCACACTGCGATGCAGCGGCTACATACCGCAAGGGGTCAGGTGTGGACAGATCGGTGTGGGAAGAAAGGAATGGGGGGGATTGGTGGGCGGGAGTTTTAAACAGAAAGAACACAAGTGCAACCGCGGACGGGATGCAGGACATTGCAGGCCACCGCCGTGTGTGCCGTGTGTGCTGGAGAGCTGGTCCTTTCGCACGAGCCCTTTTGCCTTTTTGCAATTCTATTTTTTCTCCACCAATGCCACGACTTTTTGTGCTGTTCCGCTACCGGATGGCGAGGTGGCATGTTAGTGCCATAGCGCACAGCGGCATCAGTGCACAATTACTAGCGACATGGATTGGACCGGAGCAGCGTCAAGACCGGTGCAGTAGCAGTAGGGATGTGAACAGTAGCAGTGGCACGAGGCTCTCCGGTCCATCCTGTGCTGGATCTGGTGGTTTGTGTTGCTGATGCTGTACGGTGGGCTCGGGCAACGGACACCCGTGGAGCACCGTCTTTATTATACCTTTCGCCTTTCTGGGAGTTGCCTTCGCTGTGTTGACATTATTGAATTTTACATCCTTTTCGTCCGGTAAATTTCTTTTTACTCTATCTTATGCTTTTTAGGGTGCGCTTCTAAAAATTAAATCATTAAAAAATATATTTTTTGTTTTACAACAGATACTTTCGTACTGAAAAACAATCCAACAACGATTCGGGTATAGAACAACGTACAGTTCCGGTCGGTGCACAATAAAGACGAAATATCAAAAACAACCTCTGGACGCACGTCTCCAACGTAGTCGTTTTGTACACTCAAGCAAACCTACACCCGATAGAACTCCGTAACGTATTCACGAACTTCACAAAGCATTGCCATCGAAGAGAGCGTAACAGTAGAATGGGCCATCGTGAGCTATCGAAATTTGAATTCTCCATACACACATGTGCACACATGTCCGGATAGTTCAAAATCAGCTGCTACTTCTGATCTTGCTCTATTGCAATCTATTATTGCCACTATTGCCAAGGACGAGCAGCAAAAGGACTAACCCCCTCCCCCGCCCCCGGTACAACGGAGGAGTCGGAACAACGGAGAACAAGATTATATACACGTACAGTTCGGATGTACGGCCAACCCAAACCCAAGCTCAAGGTTTGGAAGTTAATGAAAATCAAAGTATTGTAGAACGAAACGGATACGGATATAGTGGGAGCGGGACCACCCTTCCCGTCCTGTGATGCGAACGGATACGAAGGAATGGAGAGCACGATCTCACACTAGTGTGCAGCACTACTACAACTACTACTAACACTACTACCACCAGCACTCGCCCGAAGTACCATGACGACTGGAGCAAGACTCCTGACACGATGGAGATAATAACTACGATGAGGAGAAATTTCGCATCAGTTACGCAGTCGAAAAGGTACGGCGTTTGAGATGGTCGTCTCGAGAAATTTGAACCAAGCATCCTAGGCGGGTATTGGTCCGTACTAGACGATGGAGCACGAATGTATCCTAAATGGGCCGGTTGCGTAAAATTGTTCGCGAGCAGGAAATGATCGTCTTGTACTTGGAGGACGTCCAGCAAAATAATACAGTGTGACGCGAATGTTGTAATGTGCGAGTGCGGTTCCAATCAAAAGTTCCATATCGTAAGTGTAAGCAGTATGCGAGTGATACAAGAGAGTGGCAATAACAAGTGGAATGTTTAAGAATACACCAGGAGAGAGCACAAGTACGATGCTGAGTTCATGATAAAACATCTACAGCATACAGTCTAGTCGTGCAGTTAGTAATACAAAGTTAAATCAAAATAATACATCCCAACACCTCAGTCGCGTTAAGGGTATAATGTTTTAGTGCTAAAGTCTAGGGTAACGGAAACAAAAAAAAAAACGGAAGTGCAATAAGAGTACCGAATAATTAGCAAATTTTCGTCACTTCACATACAAGCGTGTGATTTGAATTCGCTCAAATAACAAAAGGAAAAATCGAACGGTGGACTCGTGCTTGGAAAACGGGAAAGAAAGGGATCACACTACGGCAAAAAAAGAAGGTGTGAGAAATTCAGAAACGGGCCCAAGGAGAGCGAGAACGAATGCTTCCCTGTAGCCATCCCGTACAAGGAAGAAACGCACCATTTTCTTGCGCAGCATTTTGATCTTTGCAAGAAAATTTTCCTCCTTGACTGCGCGCCCTCAAGATTTTGAGATGCAAAATTGTTCGCCCGCAACAGAACCGGCCTGTACATGTACACCACTACCAACGACAACGGACCGAACGGAACCCGCAACCCGTACGCACACAACCACGGGTGTTCGATTCTTCCCAGAATGTTTCCTTCTTGTTGTGCAGCAGAATTACTGCGAGATGTTTTACCGCGTCGATAAAGGCTCACGAATGCAAAGTGTTTTATATTTGTTGAGCGACAACACAAATCTGTTTCGGTACAGTTTAGGTGGTGGTCCGTACGTTAAGAATGTTTTGTAATAAGACATTTCGCTAGTGAAGTCACCGCAACTGCAGTCAACGAATGTAGGCAAGATCTTAAAAGATTGGGCAAAAAGTTTTGTATCGAACAGCGAACACGTTCTTCGGGCTGTCTTATACTAAGACGAGTTCCGAAGACTTTCACACACACACACACACACACAGAAGCATACGAACTCGCTTGTAGGAGCGTACCGTTTGCTCTTACTAGATATTCGCAACGAAAACGGTATGAAAGCAGACCGGTTAGCGAACATACAAAAAACGACCTCTCGAAATAATCGATAACGACAACAGCGGAAACACATTTTGGAACCGGGACGTTTCCGTATACACATACATACCCGCCCCACAGTAAACTGACAG
>AXCM01008250.1:0-12427 GCA_000473375.1 Anopheles culicifacies | reverse complement strand
GTGCATGTTGTTGCTACACTTTGCTCTACAGTCAGGTCATCAACACAAATTATGCCACACAGCCAGGTGACGCACATCTGGAACGATGCTCTGACGAATTCACTGTGAATTAAAAGCACCAGGCGTCTCCATTATAGAAGGGATTTTTTTTTATTTATCATGTCCCTTTATTAAGATCATTTTTATTAACATATTATTTATTGTAATGAATGTTCAAATTAAATTAAATAGTTCTTAAAATAATCTGGAACAACCCGTTTGTAAAAACAATTGTTTACACTGTGCAGCTTCCATGTAATTAAATTCATTTCATTCCAGCTCCTACACTCTGTGTTATCTATCGCGTAATTGTTCGATAGAATTTAAATAGAGATGGAAACAGTAACTTTATTACTCAATGTTCAATCCAGTGTAATTAATAGCTTCACTTGGTTTGAAACCATATTCTAAGCATTTTAAAATAAAACACACTCACACACAAATTCCCCCAAACAAACCAATCCCGACAAAACACAGATTTTATCAATGGTTTGATAATCACACTGTCGAACACAGATTGTGACAGTGACCACGTTTCATGCCTGGTGCTGCAAATGTCATCAAAAACACCACCGCGTACAGCATTAGCTGCCACCGTTGGTGAATTCCGACCAACCACCGTAAACCACTCGAACGCCCATTACACTCCTGGGGCTATGCTTCAGCCAGCGTGTTCCGGGGTGCCGAGTAATTATCGCTACCAAGCCAGTGAAGGTTATAATAATAAAGTGATCGCACCAGGCCGACCGACCGTACCGAAATCCGATTGAGTCGCCAAATGCAGCCGCTTTACAATTATGTGCAAATTTAACAGATTTTAAATGGTTATCTAGCCACCGGAGGGTTAACGGTGGGGGATCACCGATGACACTGGTCGCCGGCCGCTCGATGGTTCGTGATTTTTGAACTGTAACCCACAAAACCTGCTCATGCGAGAGCAGTTCGCACAACTCACCAAGCGCCTCCATACACCCCGCAAACACCAAGCACCGGGCGTCTCCATACGCTTGATTCGATCATTTGATGTTGTCTCTGGTGAGCCTATAATTTATTTTGTTTTGCTTTGAATTTAAATTAGGCTCATTAAGCGTGTGTGTTTGGTGTAAATTGTGTTACGCACCTGTCTTTTTTTTCCCCAATCCAACCACACAGTTCGCTTACCTAACGGGCACGGGCAGTAGTGTGCTTTGGACAGGCATGTACGCGATTACACAATGCACTTGAATCTGTCGTGGGTAGCGCATACGATATGCTGTACACAATTAACCCATCACCGATAATGTACGGTCGGTACAGCTAACTGGTCGTGCAAAGATCAACACGATCAGATAAATAACGCTTAATCGATAAATGGCATCCATTGGGGACCGCCCAACGGTAAGCGTTGGATACATTCGAGACTACGCATGAATGCTTGATATAGTACTTTGGCTTCACGTTATCTTTGTGCTCGATTGGGAAGCTATTCCTATCGTCAAAATGGTGCACAAAATGGATAATTGATAAATTGATTAATTTCACTTGCTGCTTATCGTAAGACCGACAGGATACATAACAAAGGGATTAAATGCTCCACTAGGGAAAAAGGAATTAATAATTTTTAAATTTATTCGTCCATGAAACAAAGAAGTATAAGATATGTGATTGTAATAAACTATTGCAATTAAAGTAAAATCTAGGTTAAGTTTCGACAATTTTAAATATTATTGGAATTTAGTTGAACTATTAAATAACTACAGACGGATCAAAATGTGCATAGCATTCGATATACTGTGCTGCAGAACACCCTTTGGTATTTATTTGGTAGATCAAATAAAATTTTAAAAAAAAATATTAAGAAATAAAATATAATAATTAAAATATATGTAACGCTCTTTTAAAGAATAATTGAAGTTAATGGAGCTATGGAAAACGTATAACTAAGAAAAATGTTTCTTTTAACAAATAATGTTGTTTTGCATGAACAGTGTGAAGATAGAAATGCTCCGAATAACGCGATTATTTTGAAACTGACATTTAACTTCGTTTATAGTCACTAGTTGATTTTTTCTTGACTAATTTTGTCATACTTCCAGTATGAGTTTGTATGTCATGAAGTATTGAGCTTGCTGGTATAAAATAAAACAACTTTACACACTATAATATAACTAAAATGACTTTAACTATTAAAAATAAATAAATGAAAAGTTCTCTAACGAAACGGACAAATTAGAGATGATCCGGCTGCATGAAGAAGGACCAACTTGAAACCAAAGACAAATATCTCAGCAAATACCACGGGAACACGGAAACGAAGATGGACGAACGAGAAATATACGAAACGATTCGAATAATCGCTATACGTGAATTCGATATACGCTAATGTTCAAGTTTCGCTATTGCTTCCCGAGGGACCTGCATTGATAACGTAAGGAACACCTGCAGTTTAGAAGAAATAGTCATTAATTTTGTACAAAGTACCTGGCGTCTCCATTGCATGGTCAAATTTATTTGAATATTATTAATAATTTGTATAATCCAGTAAATTGGTTAAAAATTGAAAACAGAAAGTAAATAACGATCAAGAATTATTTTATCTTATCCGTGTTTTCTTGCTAACATACTGCAAGGGATTTATTAATAAATTGTTTGAAAACACACTGTCACCGTACAGTTAAGGTTATTGCTTTAATAAAATTCCTGCTGGTCACACAACAACACATTCAAAAGGGACATTTCCTCGCAAGGCTACGTCGTACGTTAGCACCTTAAGTACATCATCAACTCCCAGCCAGAAATGCCCCCGCCATCAAGGGCCACACATAAAACAGCCCAATAGATCGCTCACCGTTACGTTTCGTACCATTTGCTCTTCTAACCTCCTAGCAATCCTAGACAGAGCGGTTCTGGGGTAAAACAAAAAAAAAGCAACAGAAGAAATCCCACCATCATCATTCATCCTAAAAACTGTACATATTAAAACCCTCCCAAACCATATGACAAGGTGCGAGCATACACGTCCCACCGGCAAACCGTCCCGAACTATTTTTCATTTGCATCTGGCCACAGCAGCGTGAAGCATTCCGTGCCGAACGAAAAGCAGGCACGAAACGGCAACGCCGCAAACCGAACGACAAAAAAAGAAAATATCCATCTCCCAAGACGGCCACACGGACATCGCCGAGGACAGCCACCACTATTAAGTGAGAAAATATATGAAAGCCTCATTTTTCTGTCGTAAATTTTCCCCTGATATTAAATATAATGTATCATTTTAATAGTTTTCCGCCGGTTCCGTTGCCCCGCACCGAGGGAGGGAAAAAGTGAGCCCCCACTTTCGTCCGATTTCGTCCCATGTCCCGGGCATGACATTCGTAAGGCCGACCGAGCCCCGTTAGGGCTCGTCCCTCTGGTTTTTTTTTGTGCCATGATTTACGCTACTATTTTTATTCTCACTTAACTACACCACCGTTCTGTCATACTGTCTCCTTTCTCTCTCACTCTCGCTGCTTAATATTTCCACAGAACGGGCAAAACGAAAGACAAATGAAAACGAAAATCTTCCAAATGCGACTGACTTTCCGCTAAAGCGAATAAAAAAAAGGAACTAAGCGAAGCAATACAATGCACTGCAGAGAACTAGGGAGTCACGGTATGGAGTAAAAATGTACGAAAACCGAGAAGTTCTAGTAAATTGTTTCTCCATTCAAACACGGGACTTCATTTTGCTGCTCCAAGGGCATGGGGCTCGTTTGATTTTTTTTCCCCCTCCGCTTTGCCCACATTTTCCTAGCTTATTGTGACGGAGTGCAACGATCCATTACGCTGCGTCACTTGCTTTTATTAATCTTCAAGGTAAAACGTTTCCCCCCGCGTGCCGGGATTGTCCACCGGAATCATCAAACCATGGGTACCATGTGCAAACGCGTCTCATGCATTTATTTAATGCCAAACAGATGAAGAAACGTCCCGCTGGCGTGCCCATCCAACGCCAACCATATTGTGAGATGATGTAAAACTTTATAACATCGCTCTGTTAAATTCAGTCATCTTTGCGCTTTTACAAATGTGCCCCAGTTGTGTGGCAGGTTCGATCCATGTGGTCCACCCTGTTGGTACACGTTGATTGGACTCGTTTTGGCGTTGTAAAACCGGCAATCCAACATCGTCCGTATATGACGATCGGTAAAGGGTCACCGGTGCCGTCTGTCGTGTGCAAATTTGTGTAAAATAAAAACATATTTATGAGCAACCATGAATTTCGCCTCTCTATCTCACTTTCCCTCTCTACAGCTTTATCCATCCCTTGCTATCCCCATTCGGTTGACTTTCAACGCTTTGCTTCAATCGTTTGAGTGTGTCTGATTTGTTCAAGTGTGTCTCAACGATTTATTCGCGAGCATTGTTGGGCATGTTCTTTTTCCTACTTCTCCTTCTTCTTTGCAGCGCATACAGCACAAAGGCACCACTGTAAAAGCGTCGTGTCCTTGTGCTACATGCCAGCCAGTGTCTCGTACCGTATCATTCCGTTTGAAATTGATATTTCATTTTTCACGTTTGCCATTAAATCCGTATCGTGTGTTGTGTGATGTTTTTTTACGCGTTTGCATCTTGTGCATCACTGCTTGTGCTTTAAGTCTTGCACCGTGTCCTCATCTTTGTGCTATTTTATGATGCATTCGCCAAGAAATGAGCACTTTATGGAAGAAAAATTACCCATCAGATTGCATCAAATATGCATTAAAGCTCGGGTAAAGCGAAGCATATTGCGTTTTATTTTGGCAAAATGGAAACAAAAATTTATCTCTTTCATCAACATTTCAAACAGAGTGATAGCTTTCATTTTTTAAAAGAATCAAAAATAAATGTAATAAAACCACCCAATGGTAAATTGTACTAATTGGATAGATTGTAGTTGTTACATCCACTTCCATTTAATGGAAATGCATCATAGATTGTTTTCATGCCGTACTACAGTTGCATAAGTGATTATGATTCCTCGCCCAAGCGTACTTTGTTTGTCTTTGTGTGCACTCATGCTTTATGCGATTTGAATCGGATCGTTGCAAAACTCTCTTTTTATGATGCAAAAAAAACGCTATTCAATGCGAAACAGCGTACACAGCATATCACTGACAAGGGTATTATTTTTCATCGCACAGCAATGATGAATATCGATGCGCGTGAAGTAGTTTTACGTGTTTTTCCCATTGATTTCAGCTAAATGTTCCCTATCATTTTATAGAAGTATATATCGACTACTTCCTACACGAAATAACTATCTCACATTTAGAAAATAATTGTGCTCATCACATACGGCAGCATAAATTTAGCATTTTGTAAAAGTGTCCTGTTTGTTTTACTTTTTGTCTAACGTGTTTAATATTCCATCATTAATGAGCTTTTCTACAATCAAAGAAAATGCAACTTTTAGAAATTTTTAATAAATGAAAAATAATTGTAACTTGTTTTTGTACAATTTATGTTTTTTTTGTCTATTAGACAGAGCTAGGTTTTCAGTAAAATCGATCCAAAACTGCAGTCCTCAGTCAGCATCCGACTAATGATTAGTCATACAATTCGTTTGACGGATCGACCCTGAATCGGTTGTGAGTTAATCGAAATCGATTTCGACCGATGAGTTAAATCAGTGGCGGATCAACCTAGGAGCGGAGGGAGCGGCCGCTCTCGGCCTCGCCGGTTAAGGGGGCCTCGCTGGTGAAGGGTGCCTCGCCCATGAGGGAAATGCTGGTAACGCTCTCGAAGTACAGGTAAACAACACGGACAGAGGGCCTCGTAGAGAGAGCAGTTGGGAATTTACACGCACACAGGGGCCTCTGCCTAGGTGCCAAATATATGGCCCAATGTCCATCCTACCCTCCCCCTCCCCACCCACCCCCTGGGCTGTCCGAATTTGCGAAGCGAGTCAACCTTACAAGGACCACCACTTCCATTCCGCTCGGGGCCCCTAACGGCCTTGATCCGCCACTGAGTGCAATGGGTTCTCTACGTCTAAAGTTAAGTCCGACCTGTAGCATTAGCAGGTTCGATAGATGCCAATTTTTCATACACGATACCGACATATGGGCGCAGCGAGCTCGAATCGGAGCGTAGGTTCAGTAGGTCCAGTAGATACAACAATTCCGGTAGGTGCTAATTGTCATAATCGACTCCTACCTATAAATGCATCGAGATTGGCCGTTAGATGTAACAATTCAACGCGCAACCACTCCACATCAATACTTCCGATCTTCCTCAGGTTCGACTCTACATGATACAACCAAAGAGCTCAAAGTACCTTATAGCTTCATCGCGCATCATCATAATGTGTCCCAACCATTGCTGCCTTCCAGCTATGATCACCGTCAGGATATCTTCAACGCCATCATATCGAGCATTTTGTGTGTAGTTGACATCTGCTGGCTTGCCAAACCACAATAGACGCGAATCCTTCGAACAATGCCCCTCCAGACTTCGCTTCTCATGGTGTTTTTGGAAGATACGATCTGAAGAAATCCTCAACCACCTGGATATCATCACCGTTTACTGAAACTTTGCTTCTCAATCTGGATCTACCAAGATCTGAGTATCCCACATGTAAGTAATCGAGTACAAGTCTCAAGTCGTCGAGTTTCCGTCAGGAGCAGTTGGCAGAGCAGCCTGTCTAATGATGTGGATACCAAGCGCGAAGCAAATGTTTCCATAAGACTCGTGCTACGGATGGGAAAACGTCAGGTTCGCATGACTCCTTCTGGAAAAATTCTAAACAGTAACTCTTATCTTACTCTGCACGTTGTCCAAAATAACACTCAACAACCTTTACAACTGATCAGGGAATTCATACTCCTGAATGATGTTGAATTGCTTATTTCAATGTAAAATAGGGACGGGGATCAGGAACATTTAGTATTTCTGGAAGACCTGCCAAAAAGTGAAGATTGGACAGTTTTTTTTTTTTAATTTCTCTCCAACACAGTTTGGTTCCTGGCGTAATGGCAGTTGAGGTCCCCAACATTATGACTCCTTGGTCTTTGACCAAATCCTGGCGGTCGCCAACTCCGCCCAAAGGTTAATCCGCCACTGCTCCAACAAAACTAACCTGGCCGATGCCGATGAAATCTGTGTCAAGGGGCGCAAGGCTTAGGGCACCATATACCTCATATTTGTATATTTTTCTCCACAATTCAACGAATCTCCAAATCTATGAACGGAAAAGCTGCACTACAACCAATTAATTAAAGCACAATTTAATTATATGTCACTGTTGACTTTTTCCCGATCAGCCATTTACCGTACGGCGGAAGTCATGCCAGTGTCGGAATTCAAACCGTTGACTTCCATCGCTAGCTGATTGCATAATTTAACCCATACCGCAAAACATTCCCATACCGCAAATGTCTCGACTGCAGTTACCGAAACAGGCACGTAAAGCCACGAACTTTGTGCGACGCTATGGCACATTTTAAGCATGTATCAATGCGACTATTTAGCCGACTAGGAGCACCGTCGGTACGTTCCGACCACCGTCCCCTTCCGTCGAGGCCGCTCCGTGCATCGTGGACGGAGATGTTGTTTTGTATGCGAGGTTCGTAAATAAGACACCCGCCAGAAAAGTTTCGACAGTTGCCGGCTGGTGACGCGAAACCTGGCAGCAAGGAACACGATCGATAGCACTGTAAGGAGCGGGACAAACAACTGAGTATCTTCCTATACAGAACCCACATTCCTCCCTCCGTTAGCCAAAAGTCCGCTGCTCATTCACACCGCATTAAAGTTTAATTAATTAAGTTTACCAAAGTCAATTTACGATTATCGTGTCTCACGTGTATCGAGCGTAGCAACGTGTCTAAATACGTCGCCGTAGCGACGCTTTCTACTACCCCGCGGGTGTTGCGCAGTTGCGGAAGGAAGCCGACCTCAAAGAGTGTCAACGGTGCCAAGATACCGGTGAACCGATGGCAAGCATACAATATGGATGCGTTCACTACCGGCAAGTTCCCGCGGATGGCAAATTCATAGTTTATGCATTTCGGTTTCGATGAACGACACGAGCGGCCTGTTTATGTGCACCTTCCATGCCTTTGACAGCTAAAGCTGCCAAAGCTTTAAAGCAACTGCCAAGATGCTCGTCGCTGTACGATTCATTTCAGTTTTTCAGCTTACTCGAGTGGAGAGTTCAACTCAGCAGATCTATTTCGTGCTTCAGAGTTTTGCTTTAAGCCGTTCAACACTAGTCGTACAATTTACTCACATGTAACATGGTTTAAACCACGTGTAGCAATCTTTCCCTTTCCTTTGCTCGTACCGCATAACCCAGAGGGATTAGTTCATTAGTTTCGGGAAGGGCGGACAGCTACGTGCCCGAACTTTCTAATAGAATGCGGCGCTTACCGTTCACGATCCCCACCAAAAAACCGGTTGATGATTTGGTGATGTATGGGGAATAATGCGTACCTGATCAGACGCACCCCATCGTTAAGTGTGTGTGTATGTGATCAGACGTGGAAGGAAAGGTGCAAGAGGTATAGACAGCCTGTCAGAATCCTCTAAAGACCAAATGGAAAAACACTCCACCGTATTGAATAAAGCGGTGGTTTATGAAAGTTAAATGTGACTCTATTTTGCTTCTAATACAATGGATGATTCGTTCCGAAGTTTCGTTTAGTGTGATTTCATTTGCCACTTATGTGATTTGCGCCTGAATGTATGCAACATAATGTTTGTTTCTTTATGCAAGGTGGTTATGTTTATTTTATAGAAGGCATTTTAGGCTGTATAAAGCCAAAACAACACAATTGCTTAATGGAAACAAGGAAATCTAAAATTCAGTTTCATTTTGTTTAAAAAAATGGTTTTTCCTACCCTTTTTCCAACAATTTTTCAAACCCAAACCGATGTACACTTTTATCAGCTTTCAGCTACAGCATCTGCTTGTTCTAATTTCTAGAACTTACGGAAAGTTTTGATTTTAAATTGTTGTATTTTTGTGCTACAGTCAAATTATTAAAGTTGACAAATAGTAGTTCCTAATTTTAATTCTGATCACTTGACCAAAATGGCACAAATGACATAATACAACTAAAATTTCGATTTATTATTATTTTTTTTCGTCGTGAACATAGCAATGAAAATACATACATATTGTTGTCGTGAAAATACTGTCAATTGAATATTAGAAATAAAAGCTGTTTTTAAAATATGCTTCAAAATGATTATTTTAACGTAACAAAATATAATTGCATACTTTCAGGCGCATAACAATATCTAGCTTGCATAGACCATCGCCTAATGATTACGCACAAAGGGATATATAGAGACGCGCTGGAGTGCGAAGGGAGAGACGCATTATGAACACCGGTTGGCCACAAAGTTACGGCCAGTCAGGTTTGCGATTATAGAATTCTAATTTAGTGGAAATGCTTTCAGTGATGTGTGAGTGCAGGTAACGAAATAATGGAGCGAGAAAAAGTTTTGTCTTTCGGCTCCTTCTTTTTTTTGCTTCTTCTATTTCACATTCTATCATTACATCTCCCCCTGCTTAAAACCGAGCTGGGAGGAGGTTAATCATCTACTTCCACCCTCGAGCATGGTGCTGGAACCGTTCCATACGCTAAAACCAACTGGTTGGCCAACCAGAGTGAAAAGGGTTTTAATGCTCTAAGTCATGTTTGTTAGTTACTTTTACCTAGACGATGTACATTAGTGTAAACGTGGGGTCCATTCCATGTACGTCACTTGCCTCCATCTCGTTCATCGCTTGCTACCTGTGTTTTATCCGAATGTGGTAGAGTTTTAACGCACGGCATGTCTGCACTTGAATGCTTTTAGTCTCGATGAGATCCACAAACTTCGATCCGCTGCTAATGCAGAACCGAGCCGTTAACCCGTCAGCACCTATCACCGATGTTCCTCCGGTTCGCCGTAAATGTCCTACTGCTATTCGATAAGATGGCTAATTCCCTTTACCCGCCGGGGCTTACCATCGTACGGTTGGATTTAGATTAAAAAACTTTCCAATGGATGCCGGAACATCGGGACTTGCTCGTGTCCGCTAACCGTTGTAGTAGTTTGAAGGTGAATAGTTTTTTTTCTTTCGAAATTATGCCCTTTTGCTGTTGAAAGGTTGCTTTTCGCCGGCAACTCGAACAGAATTTGTTTAAAATGTAAAAATGTAATTTTTAATTATTCTTTCACTTTACAATACACACTAAAGTACTCAAATAACATAACATAGCTGTCTTAACCTAGCGATAGGGCTGTTTTATTAATTTTAGACGATTATATCTATTCCAAAGTTCCAGCAAGCCATCTTACAGGTAAAGGGCCTCACGATCCGTAAATGGTCCGCAAGTGTAACTCTGCGCGAATTTCTTATATGTAGTATACCAGAAATCAGTGCATACGAATAGAAAGTCCAACTTACAACCTCCTTAACCTTTACTCTGTTCGCTTCACGTTTCTCCCAGCTCTGACGATATAACTACACAATCAATGGTTGTCCGGTTGGTCAAGTCTGCTCGGCTCAGGATCTAGGGGTGGCTCTTGGCGTGAAGGTTATTTTTTACGACCACACCTCGATCATCCCGTAGAGAAAATGCGATTCAAATCCCCGAGAAGCCTTTTGTATGGCCGGAATGACCGAATAGGTTACGCCAAATAAGAAGAAGATTTAGATCCCTTATGAACTCTGCTTATCGGTTCCTTGGTCTTATAAAGAGATGATTATCTACTGAGTGCATTGAGCCACGTTGCTTAAGCAGACTGTGTTGTGGCCTAGTCCGTCCGAACCTTAAGTATGCCAGTATTGCATGGAACCTACGTCATCGCCTATACCTATTTGTTCTTCTAGCTTTCTACGGGCATTTGGTCCTGGCATATTAAGTTCTCGGCCTTTTTTTGGCTACTGAGTACTCCAAGCCACGTAGCCACTCCAAGTCAAGTAGACTGTCAAGTTCCGTCTTCTTGCGGCAGTGGTGGCGTCAGCCATTCGATATGCTGCTTCAGTATGGCGCGATGGACTTGAGCTTCAGAAATGCCGAAGATTGCTGAGACGTGTACAACGGAAAACAGCCATCCGTGTTGCGAGGAGCTTTCGTACCACCCGGTACGAGACGGCGACGCTGCTGGCCAACTTGGTGCAGATCTGTCTGCTGTACCATCGTGTTTACCAGAGACTCCATGTGGAAGGCAGGACACTGTCCAGCAAGGAGGTGCGTCAACTCGAAATAGAGGTCATACTCGAACACTGGCAGCAACAGTGAGACGCGGACGCCTTCAGTGAGCGGAACCGCGTGTTACCTGTCGTGAAGGCATGGCAGTCCAGGAAACACGGAGACGTGATGTTTCAACTGTCACAGGTACTCTCCGGTCATGGATTTTTCCGTGACTACTTGTGCAGGATGGGCTTCACGTCGTCCCCGGATAGCTAGCGGTGTCCAGGTGTAGCGGTTTTCCATTGTCCGCGCTTTGCTGCCGTTCGTCAGGAACTGTTGGGTGATGGCGGACCGAATGAGGTCACTCCAGATACGATGGAGATATGTCTGCTGCAGAGCCGGCACGGTGGAGAAGCACCTGCGAGGCTGCTTCTCGCATCACAGATGACCTCCAGCGGTACTGGAATAGGGAGCGGGAGAGGAAGGCCGCGCAACACGATCTCTCCCAGGCTTCCAATCGCTATGACGCAGCCAGGAATCAGCAGCGACAGGAGCGACGAGGTGAACAGCCATTATCACCTCCTCCATCACCAACGACGGCTGCACGACGGACAGCAGGCCAAGAGCGAATCGACGAGGTAATGAAGGTGCCATACGAATACTGTTTGAGGAGCAGGAGCGGATGTTGTCGGACACGGACTTTGGCGACATTAACGGCAGCGAAGAGCATGGTGGAGGCCCTGATGCAGCAGTGGCTGCTGCAGCGACAGAGGCAGATGTTGCTTCTCGCTGATCACAGGTGACAAACATAAGAGGGCATTCACGCCATTGACAGAAGCTCAAAGCGGGGCAAATAGATGAAGATGCCAAAAAGGAAAGTGGACGTAGAATTAAAAAAATTAAAAATTAACTTGGAATGTGCCAGATGAGATGTTGAGGAATCTCTCTCCTTTCAACTTTAGAAGTATCAGACTATGAAAGTTGAATATACTTCTAAGTAAAGTTTTAAGTTGTTTAAGGTAACTTAACCAACAAGGGGAGGGGAGAGGGACTTATTTGAAGTGAAATAAAGACCCGTTTATTAAAAAAAATCAAGTAGACTGTAGCTTAGTTCATCCGAACCTAAAGTATATCAATATTGTATGTAGTGTTGTGACCAATTATCTCTTTTAGGTAAGCAGAGAAATGAGGTGGTGTAATGGTACCACCTCAATTACGTGACGCAAAGTCATGAGCCACTTTCAGAGGAGGTTCAG
>KI424796.1:0-11774 GCA_000473375.1 Anopheles culicifacies | reverse complement strand
AATTTTGATAAAAAGTGAAAACACTCGCTTCGAAATAAAATAAATTACATTGACAGATAGAAAATGGCTTGGTATCAGCTCAGCCGAAAAGCAAATGAACAATTGCTTAAGTTTAAAGGCAAATTAATTTTAAACAATTTTTTTAAATGGTTCAAGGATTTAAAATTAAAAAAAGAATACATAAATATTTTATGCAACTTTTAAAGGCCTGAATACACCAAATAATGCCAAAGGACGAAACTACATAAGAATTCAATCCAACCCGTCGTTTACTTTATGCCTCGAAGGTATATCTAAAATATTACATGAATTTCAGTGTGTTAAAAATAGACCCATTATTACTTGTCTTCCAAGCATTGAAAGAAAGCTGGATTTTATTAAGATAGTTGATTTGTAAGTAACACAGAGCTTGCTATTGAGCAATAAGCCTAGAAATCACACCAAAATTGATCGCGATTTTATACTTATTACCACCAGTGTATTCAAAGGAAATTAAAAAAAAGCTATCAAAATGATTACTTTTACAAGTCAAAGTTTTAATGAAAATCATACTAAAAAAAAGTTTCAGGAGTTAAAGTAAATATTTACCTCCCTCTATTGCCGTACTGAAGCCAATCTGTCGATCAACAACCCAACATCGAACAGAAAATTTTATTGCACACCTTACCTTTGCCGTAGAGACCACCCTATGCCCTGCAGGGATTTTGAACGGTGTGCAGAGCAAATTAATGCAGGCGATAAAATTGCCCATAAATACTAATACTGCTCAAATCCCTACAAAGCTCACTCAGCGCATTATGATAAATCTAACCCCAACCCCTAGCAAAAGGCAACGTGTCCAGTCAAGACCTAACGAGCACTGTGGCGCTATTTTCGCGCGGGAGCGCCTTGCAAACGCGAAGGATAACTAACACGTTACAAAGTTAATAGCGGTTTTATTGATTCAGACAGTTCCCCCCACCAGCCATCGCTATTCCATTGCCCTTTTGCCTATTTCAGTGTCATAGCCGAATGGCACACGAACAGTAAGATCATTTCCAACATGGCTGGAGTTGCAAGTGGAATGATGCAAATATGCACACAAAGTAAGCTGCAGGAAAGGAACAGGGTAGGAACACATACAACATTGGCCATCGTTAAAACTGCAGCTTTATCGCATGCAGACGCACGCGACGTTCCTACCAGGACCGGTGAGGTTCAATTAAATGGTGGAGCTTTTCGTGACGAGTTTCAATAAAGTCTGCGCGCCCAGTGTACTACCGCAGGGCTGCATATTAGCGCATACTTTGTGCTGCGTATATGATTGGGGAGTTTCTTTTCCTCCACTCCCGTCATTAATGGGAGAAACGGCTCGATCAACACCTCGAATCATCTGGCCGGAGGTGGCTAAAGAGTGACAGCGAACTTGACCCTTCCTGAGAGCTCCCGGTGTTTGCAGACCATCACGAATCTGTATCTCCAACCTCAACACCGGCACACGGAGGTGTGTGCGAGTACGTTCGTGCTTTTATCAGAAAGTTCGACGAAGCGGAATTTCCCGTCGAAATCCCGGGGTTTTGCGTGGACGGACACTTACCTTCAACTTTTCCCAGCGCCAGCACGAATATGGTCTGCACCGCCGGTATAGCCCACGCCACCAGATGGAACAGGTGCGAACGGCTCTCGATGGCTTCGTGGCCCCACTTGAGGCCGGCCGCCAGGAACCAGGCCAGTGCCAGGCAGGCCCACCAAGCGAACGCCGCCATGCAGCAGAAGTACAGCGCCATGAACAGCACCGTGCACGACGTTGATTGACGATGGCCCTGTGGAAGAGAGTTGGCGAAAGGAAGCAAATGCATTAGTATGAGGCTTGCCTGTTCTGGAGCGGGTTTTGATCGCGATCGAATCGCGAGAATCGGACAAACGGGCGTTTCTGTTCGAATTTAAATTACAAAGCTTTCCGTACCGGGACCGTTAGTTTGCCCGGTGGCAGGTGCTGACCAGTAGCCACCACGGCAAGTGCAGCTCAGTTCAAGCTTCCTAACCAGTCTGTTGTAGCTTTCGTTGATTATTATCTGAGAAGTATCGTATGCGTTGTTGATGCCTGGCCTGTGTTCCCGGGCGGTAACGCGATTTAACCACCGACCTAATAATACAGCTAGAGAATTGTGTGGTTGGAAAATGGTACCTGGTTCGAGCATAAATTTTATCTCAAATGTATTGCATAAGCCGCCGGCTACGATGAACATTCTTCAGCACAATATTCAAGACTTTGTCTATTTAACGGCTTTTTTAAACCGACTATCAAAGCAAACAAATCTAGGTCAAATTTATTTATTAAATGTCTATTTCTTTACACAAATCCTTCTACTATATCACCACTGTCCAAGAGATTGTTGTAGTTATGGGTAGATTATATCACAATTTTTTTCCAGCACACAAATAAAAAACGAGCCATAACGATCGAAACTGTCTTTCTTCAAAACTAACGCATATAATATATCTCTTCTAAAAGCAATACGCATAATAAATTACAGTTCGCCGCTCATTTGCATTCAAGACAACGATCGAACACCATCGTGCTTAGCCGATAAATGCTCTCACAGTCACAGATCGAGACGAACAAACGGACGAACTTAGCGATTAATTAGAATTCACCAAGCTAAACCTCATGCTTCCGGGCACCACTATTGTTAGCGGGAGGGAAAAAAATAAAAATCACCAGCGAATCGATCCACGTGGGCAGCACATTGAGTGGTGCGGATCAAGCAGTCGGACAAAGTCGTTCCTTTCTTAATCGAACCACGCAGTTCGTGACATGAATTCGTTAATTTTCCAATCGTGGCACATACAATAAGCGGTGTTTGAAGCGGGTGTGAAGCAAAAAAAACCTCCGAATATTATCGACTATCAGAATCATTAGAACGTGCAGGCGTGTGTGCAGGAGCGATTTCGCGCTGACATTTGATGTAATTAAAAGAACAAAGTGATCTGTTAGCAAATGCTGCTGTACAGAAGCTTAATGGTAGGTGTCCTATTACAAAAATATCCGAGCATAATATCTTTGTTCGTATGTAATAATTAGGTGGTTGTTATTAAACACCCCGCATGGGCATCAACTATTATGATGAAAAAACATCATGTAATGATTTGGAGAATTTTAATACAGTACCATATGATACATTCCGAGGACACATTTGAAACTCTCGTTTGCAAAATTCGGCATAAAAATATCCAAGATACGACTGAAGGTGTTGGTAAGGTAATTTTTGCCTTGATCTCCATCAATGACGAAACTAAGCTAGATCTAGTGCTCAACAAGGAGATAAGCATTGAAGTTTCCGACCTGGAATTCCCGAATAAACTCTTCTTTTAGTTAACGAAAAGGAATTGATATTTTCACCAGAATTTTTAGAAAATGGTCGCAAAATTTAATCTGAAAGATGGCAACGCCGTCAAGAAATATCGAGCAAAGTTTGCGTTTAGTATCCGGTCAAGTAAACCTTTCCAGTGAGCGGAGCGATGAGGGGAGCTCTTTCGCTCGCGACCCAACACTAATAACGATAATTCTCAAAAAATGTGAACGAAATGTGTTTTGATTCTTTTTCTAGAATCTCTGCCAAGTTCGAAAGAAGGCAAAAGATCACTTCCAGTGACGGAATGTAGAACGAAAAACCTCGTCGTATTTCTAATATACCACTGACATATTTATTCTGAACGATCCATCACCGAAGGACACGAGCCACACATCGCCAAGCCCACGAAAATCCTGAACAAAATGATAACACAGCAAACTTTCACAACTTTAGAGGATTTTGATTTTCAATTTTACAAAGAAAATAATTAATATTACATAATTAATGTGGATACAAACTACACTCCTACGTTAAATTATGAATTCTCTTTACATTATAATCTCTGTAATTACTCATGAGATTTTTACCTGCCACCACTAATGGCGTGCGTTGAATAAATCATTACATTTCGTCATAGGAAGCGAAGAAAAGTAGGCACAAGTAATAGGACCATTGACATTGCTATCACTACAATGCACCGGCTCGATTCTACGTACTGCAAACATGTTTACAACTTCAAAGAAAGATTAAATAATACATCGTTACAGCCGTGGCTTTGTATTCCCGCCACCGCCAGAGCAACCAGTGTTGAAAAGCATAAGTATACATTTCGCCGAACTGATTGCATCCATCCCCGTGGCACCCGTGGGGGTGCGCGCCCTGCGTGTTTTGCCGCTCACGACAACGCCAACTACACACTCACCACGCGTGCGTTTCACTGTTCACCGTGTGTGCGCCATGGGGCACGATGTCTTCACCATCAACGACGAGATGGCAACGACCAAGGCACAGCAATAACTACAATTAACTACAACTCTTTAGAGTCGCGGCAAGAGGTTTCTCTAGACTCGTGTTTTCTTCCCTCCCCGCTGTCGACGTCAGGCACTTCGCGGAAACTGAGCCGACCCGACCGGCTTCTTCCGACCGTGCCGCCATTATTGCGCTGGAATGTGTCACTAATGCCGCATGCGACTCGGTCGGCAGCAAAAATTGAAGCAAGTGCATCCGACGACAAATGACGCCAGGCGCTGGTGATGGAGTTCATGAGCCCGACATCATTTCGGACGGATAAACGCAGCCCTTGCTCTACGGAGGCATCGGTCCGGGAAAAGGTCGTGCCGTTCCGTTCAGCACTGTCCCGGATTCGTTTAGTGAATGAAACTCAGATTGCTCTCATTCTTGCAGCTTGAAAACTGTCTTCGTAACGAAACAGGCCAACTCAACAAATATCCATGTCTTCCTAGCAACCTAGTTTACCCATCTAGAAGGTTCTGCCACAATGGTGAATAGAAAAAAAGTAGTGAACGGGATATAGTTGTATTTAAAAAGAGGTCTTAAACGGTCTCCGACAATGCTCTACGCACACTTACTGAAACACACCGACTTGAGGAGGTCATACGCCGAGGAGGTCGAAACTGAAGGTGGTAGCATGGAGGGAAATGAAAACAACAATAAACTGTCTTCCATCCTCGCGCACAGGGCCCCATCATCCGAAGGGGATGATAAAAAACCCCCTCTTCAACGCGATTGTTTCTCGGCTAGTGAATTTTGTTTGTCTGTTGCGTCGTGCCACCATTTCTTCTTAACCCAAACCAAATCCACCGGCTAAACGAGTGCCTTCCTCTTGTGGCGCAAGCGTCCCACCAGCAAGCTTCCGGCATTTTTCCCGTGCGCGACTTTGATGTTGAATTAATGTCGTGCAGTTGTTCGTTTTTTACTCTTTACCAAAGCCACAGGCCTCGGACTCCCACACACCGGGGCCCGTCCCTCCCTCAAACGCTATCAATCTCGGGCGTGGCAGGCATTTCGGGTTTGGATGGTACTTCCCTCCTCTATTGCACGCCTCGGCTCATGGAACAATCCTTTTTATTGCATAAATATTTATACAATAAATATACATACATGAATCAAGCCCGAGCCCTTGATTCTTTTCCTTCTTACGTCATGCGCGTTCACCGATTTCGTGTTTGATGTCGCTTGTTATTGGCCGTGCCCGGTAACGATGCAGCCGCAACATCGCATCGCGGTTTCGGAATTCACGCAAGCTTCTTTAATTAAAATTATTTCTGTAAACAAACGGTTTGACAGTGGGAGATGGTTTTAACCGGTCATACGCATAAATGTAACAGTGACAGGCGAAGCGTTATAGAAATAGGAGATGAAGGGGTGAAGTCAGTAGGAAAAACAATACGCCATGATACGGTAGAATTTCAACAGCTTTACGAGCGATTGAAGAGATTATTGAATAATTTAACGCTCATCGCATCGGTGGAAATTGGTTTCTATTGCAGATTGATTTGTTATGAGAAGCAGCTGTTTGACTTTCTTCTTTTCTTTTTCTTCAAACAGTCCAATGTTGTTGTTGAAGATAGTTTTAAATTTTAGATCTTTGTTTGATAAATAAAAAGCATTGGTAGTAATATTGGTTATTATTTAAAAATAAATAATTCGTACGAATCTTGAGAGTAGAGTCTAATTCTAAAGATTTAAAATGTATGCAACTTTAAACTAGAAAAAATAAAATAAAAAAGATTTATGCATCTCATGAAACCGTTTTTGTTACAACGGCATGCCCAGGAAGCTCAAAGGACATTTATTTATTTTTTTAATTAGGTACTAAATACATAAAGTTTAATTTAAGTTAATTTGAAGAATAAGCTAAAGATTATTTAGCATTTAATAATAATAAAATTAATTTTAATATAATTTTCTGCACTTTAATCACTGACAGAGATGTTAAGCTTTGTGAATAGAGAGGGATAGGAGTGAAGGATTACACTTGACTCGTTGGAGAACACCACAAGGAAGGAATACATATTTTCGGCATTACATAAATCTGTAGATGTTCTAGAATGGATGACAGCCTATGAATCTATGGAGAAATTATTCAACTTTAAAAAATCTTATATCGCTGAAGACTTGAAGAGATGCAATGCAAATCACTCTACTTGGTGCAGAATATAAATAAAGTTACAATGTAAATATTATGAAAGATCTCTTAAAATATTCGAGATTCAAAGTTGGCCCTTCTCTCGATACCGTATGGTATGCATGGTCTATAATCGATTAGAAGACATTCACGAGGTTATGCTTGAAGTAACACCTAGTGCTGTAGTCTACAACTCCACAAACCTCTTGCTCAACCATCACCATCAATGCCGTCGCTTGTAGACACCATCCAAACACCAACAAACCCGAAGAACATTCACCTGAAGGTAAAGCGCGTTACGGTTAACCGCTAAACCCGCGTGCACCAGTCTGGAGCAATTCGTGGTTCGAACATCCAGCCGAAAGGAACCCATGGCTAGGCTGTGTGTAAGCATCAGAACATTGCGCATCCACTTGTACGTGGAATAAAACAACCAACAAGGGAACCGAAGAGAACCAGCCAAAGGAAGCTGGATGTGTGTGTGCGTTAAGGCAACATAGGAGAAACCTCTGGGAAGTACGCGCACTAAGTGGAAGAGATATGTGCGGCAAGAGAGAAGGAAACATGTTTCATCCAAGATGGAAATAATAACAAAGAACTGGTTTAACCACATGTCGTTACAGGGGCTAGGGCGCAGCAGAAGGAGAGGTGCGAGTACGCACATTGAAGTCGATTGTTTGAATCGATAGATATTGGCTACACAACCCGGGATGAATGTGTGTGTGTGCGTGCGAGGGCCATTCGTGGTGGGTGAACGCGGTTTGCGGGTGGTTGAACTTTCCCGCTCGCAGCATAACCAGCGGAAGGAACCACACTGGCGATCATCGCGGCACTATAGGGAGGGAAGGAGCCACAACACGTACGGACACATTATGCTTCAGCTGTTGTGTGAGCATCGTTGGTGACCGTTTGCCTACAACGTTTGACGTATAATCGCGGCACCAAACCGACAAGAAACAGGATGAATGTGCATCCAGGCATGAAAGAAGACTTCCCACAACACCGAGCGAAATACGCACTACTGGTACAATCTGCTTTATCGATGTGGTCGGTTCGATGCGTCTGATGTTAGTTTCCGACGCCCGAACTGAGAGTCACCCTCCAAAATCAGCAAGCATCCACAAATAATGAACCCTCCACGTTAACCGAACATGACGACCACATGGCGAGAAGGACGAACGATGATTCATACACCCTCCGATATCTGCAAACTTCATGCAGTACAAGACAATTCGGCACACGGATAGATCTATTGTGTGCTCCTAAACACACATCCTCCACAACTCGAGTCCTCATCTTCAGCCAGACGCTTTAAGGACAATCTTATTTCCTTCAGGAGTGTAAACTCTCCACAATAGGTCTCCTGCACAACCCAATTGCCCATTGTAAAAACCAATATTATCACAACTGCCAAAAGTCTGTCGGAGTCGCCACACCGAGCCACACACTCACGGACAGTCAAACTGAGTCGATGATTGCGTTTCGAAGCGCCCGCTCAAATGCTATGAGCATCTCTCGAATGGCAACCGTGCCGGCGCATGTGTCTGACATTTATGCATGAAAATTGACTTGAAATCGGACCACACAAAGGGAGTTCCACCTCCACACTCCATGGTTGCGCCGACTGTCGCCGAGTATCCGAACGAACCAATAACGTTTGCCACACATTGCTCGAGCTATAGCGAGCGATTGCCGGCTGCTGTCATGCCACATTCAATAAACCTGCCAATGCGTGTAACCGTCTATTAGCTGGAGAATATTACATTTTGCACGGTAAACAGCAATATATTGGGCTTGGAAGGACAAGAATACTTGAGGAACAGAAACAGTCAAGAGTCAAGCGAGCGGGAGTTTTCTTCGTTTTTGTTTTTTTTTAGGCCATAATTGATATCTTAAAATTATGTTTCTCGATTGGAACGCATGCATAAACTCTTCGTACACAAACTAATATGTAACGATTATGATCAGAAGGAAAACTCTTTCGTTAGCAGTTTTGGAAGCATGCAATTTTATGCCTTAAAATTAGTTTTTTAAATCATCGCATGGTAACAATGGAAAACAATTCAAATATTCAAATAACAAATATTTTGTTTTTTCTCTTCCGTTTCCTGGGGTCGAGTTTAAAAGCTGAACACTTTTAAGAAGTATAACCCTAGAATGAAATAACCCTAGAAATTCCTCTTAGTGGAGTGGTCGGCAAAGCCTGCCTCGAATAGTGTCGCTCTTTGATATCATGAATGTGACATTTGTCCAATATGACTCACGTATACTTGGCTGAATAGGGATTCTAAGGCCCGTTGCAATATACTGCTCTTTGGATACAAGCTAACCAGACATTTCAACTACCTCTGGTTACTGCTGTGGTTAATAGTCAGCATTTCTCCAATAGACAAATGAGAACATTTTTACACATCGTAATCAATTGAAGATGTATAATCAAAGTCTCTAAAAATCGGATGATGGTAGACCCCACCGCATATCTAACATATTCATGAAAATGCTAAAATTACCGCAAAAAAGCCATTGTTGAATATAAAAAGAAAATTGGCACGTCAAATGGCGGTTGACAGCTTTTACCACGCCAGGAAAAAGAATTGGTCTAGCCTAAAGTAAAATCTGTCAACGACAGAAATTTGGATGTAAAATTACAAAAAAAAAAAACACATATGCTGGCTTAATTTGTTGCATGTATATTTTTGCTTTCTAAAATTAATATTTTAAACACGGAAGCAATAAAATGCCGTGAACTTGTCCATGCTTCCATGCCGTGCTATTACACTTGTCGAGTGAGATTTTCTCCAAATAGCCCAGTTTGACGTGCCAATTCCTCTTCCACATTCCCCAATGAAATGGGCCCTTAAGATGTTGCCCTTAAATGGGCCCGAGATCCTTGTCAAGTTCTCTATTAGACTAAGAAACGGTGGCATCAAAGAAAATTCCGGCTTTTTCCAAACTTCCACGCAATTCCTATCCTTCAAGTAATCTTTCGAATTTGGAAATAAATTTACCAGCACTTGGGGCAGTCCGGTGGCCGAGGCGATAGTGACGCAGGACTTCAATACAGTAGGACCGAAGTTCCAGTCCCATTCGTTAACTACACCAGCATTTGGAAGCACACTTTGCTTCTTGCATATTGCCTAAACCTCAGACCTCAATGCGGTGTCGCACAATTACCGAGACAAGGGAAGGACATAATTGTACTTGTACAAATATCAAACATATAATTATGCAGTGGCCTTGCCAGACTTAAATGGAAAACAAGAGATTGCTCGGATATATTACCTTTTGCAAAACCTACGCTTAAATTGCTCGCATCTTTAATTCCTAATGGCATCATATAGAATTGTTCTTCAACTACTTCTTCAACCGGTCCGACAAATCATAGGGCGAAATTCTTGGTAAATTTTTAGCAAACAATTTAAAGCCGAATAAATCTGACAAATTCTACTCCATGTTTTTGGTGATATTGACTTTACGCTCCAATAGGTCTGCCGACATCTTTGTACATTCTTACCTGTGTGATCGTTGATAGCATCTGCATTCGTCCGATTTTGATATGAGATTGGAACGGCTCCCGGCAAGCAACGGAATCACCGGCACCGAGTCCGGCCACATACGCACAGCCCACGATCAGGTAGCATATGGCCAGAAACACTATCGGACGCTCCGGATACCGAAAGCGGGATGAGTCGATCAGGAACGTTAAGACCTGTGAAAAAGAGAGAGAAAAAAAACGTATGAAAATAAGAAAAAATATCACAAACACAACGATGCTGAGTATAGCGGGAAAGCACCTACGCATCAGAATAAACATCGAAAAATATGAATGCGAAAACAGACGGGCAACAAATTAAAAAATCGCCTAAACCGTCAGTTGAGCAGCCCCGTTTTCTGTGGCGTACACACATCAACGATCTGGCGGTATTTTGTTTCAAACCCGGCGGAAACGGTGAACGCTCGACCAGACGTCATTATTTGGACGAAGCGCAGGCAAATGAGCGCACCGAGGGCCTTCACTCGAAACGGTGATGGCTAGTGGCTACTGCTGGCTGGCCGGTGAAGCAGCCGCGATGAAGGACTAAGCAAATTAAACCGCCTTTTTTCCATCAATCACGATTCGAGTCGGCACACGGCACGAACGCAATGGAAATTCACTCAACGCTCGTAAATTGTGCTCGATTCATCACCGTATCGGAACCATCGCACGGCGACTTCCCTCGGTGTTGTGTGACTAGCCGGTAGGCGAAACGTCCGCACATTGGGTCCTTATTTTTTTGTTTGCCTCGGTTTCTTCCTTTTTTGGGGAACTGAACCTTCAACCAACCATCCCCATGGATGCCGTATTCGCACGCCTACCCCTTCGTGTTTGCCATTGATCACTTCATCGTGCTTTGATTGTGGTGTTCACGGTTCAGGTTACTAAGGATCCCTGCGCTTGGCAAAACCGCATCCATTCCCGTGGTCAATGATGTGTTTTTTTCGCTCTCTGATGGTCTTAGCAGCAATATTCATGGCAAACACACTGTGCCGAGACATGATTCATATCATACGACGACGATGCAACAACACTCTCCGGCCGCAGGGCGGCATTACTTTATTGCTCACCATGTCGACTGGCGCGCGAAACGAAGACGGATTCGTAACCGACCGCAATGCAATGTGCATATACAGCTGCACACCGGTGCATTTTGCGATTGTTTGAACAACTGCCATGATGAAAGCGAAGTAAACACATCTCTCGGCGAACATCGGTGCACTACAGAGTAAGGAGGCATCGGTGAGTGAACAAAGCAACAAAAAAGTGAACAGCTACAATAACGGACACAACCCTACCATCCAGGATTCTTTTTTTTTTCTTGCTCTTGCGAATGTAAATAAAAAAAAACAACTCCAGCAGCTCTTACTTTGGGTTTCATTCTTGCATTTAGCAGCACAGTAGGTGACATCATGCAATCGTTGGCAAGAATCGGCAAACACAATTTGCACCCTGAATAAACCCCAAAAGACGGCCATACAAAAATCAGTGCATCCATGCAAATAAGCCCCACTTGCTGCACGAAAACGAACGCATTTAAAGGGAACAGGCCAACAAAATAAAATATATATAAAAAAAAAACAAACCATCCAAACCAAATACACAAATAAAACAAATGAAAGAAATGCCTGTGTACTCCAAAGCTTCCGCCAGTCATTACACACGCGCGAACTTACATTTGCATTGGCTTTTCGTGTCGCGCGGCACTCTTTCGGAACGAAATTCGGTTCCTCTTAGATGGTGGATGAAACAAAAA
>AXCM01008247.1:0-12107 GCA_000473375.1 Anopheles culicifacies | reverse complement strand
CTTTTTTTCTGTTGCGTTCAAAAGAAAATGTCTAGGAAGGCTGGGTGGTTGGTTGGTTGGTTGCCTTCCGCAAGTTAAGTTCCTCGTTTATCGCTTGCGGGCCGGTAGAAGACGTGTTAAGGAACGGGCATCCCAATCCCGTCGACAGCATGATATGATGGGGTCGTACTTCTTCTCCAGCCGTTTTGTTTTCATTTCCGCCACCATGCCATCCCATCCCATCCCATCCACCAGACCAAACAGATACACTTCTTGGAGTGCTGGCTTCGACGGTACTTCGAAGAAACAATATCCGTAAGGAAGGGAGAAGATGAAGGCAGAAAAAATGTGGAATATTATTATTATGCACCTTGATTTTTATGCTGTTGGCCTATGTTTTTGTTTTCCCACCCTCAACGCCATTCCGGGCTCGGCCCGTTCCTAGTGGCCAGCTTTTCACCGCTGTCTCAAGATCAATGGTTGGTTGGAGCGCCCTCGCAAAACGCCTACTTTGCCGCTGCCTGCCACTAGCCACGGGAGGGTCGCTTCATTTTCCTTCGCTTTCGCTCATCGCCAAAGACGAAGGACGCATTCATTAAAATGCGCGCGATTATCTATCAAAACAATGTGCAATGTGTGCGCTTCCAGAGATCCCGGCAAAGGATAAGCCGGCTGACGGTTCGGGGCTGTTGCCGTGCACGGCAGAGGGACCTTACGGACCGTGCGGTGTCAGGTGGGCCTGTGTACCGGACGGACTCTGGGTCGAACGATCACACCCACCCCGAGGGCTTCGGTTGGTCAGATCATTCGAAGCTTGAGGTCCATTTTTCTTACCCTCCCGCGTGCAAACGCCAAACCGTCCTACCCTCGGAACATGGCCACAAGTGCGAGCAAGAAAATCCAGTGTCCAGTTGGGATCTCCGCCTAAGTTGTCCTGACTCGACCACAGAAGAAAAAAACCATCCTCCGACAAGGGGAGGATACAAAACGGAACAAAACCTGCCTCGCGACCGGCACTGGCACTCTTATTACTATTATCGTTCATATTATTATTATTAAAAATGTGTAATTTTTTTTCTGCAATTTCCGTCCAAGTCGTCGCCATCATCGGTGCAGCTGTATAGCCTCCTAAAACCTCCATGCAACGGGACGATTTATAAGTCTCCGTTCGCTAAAGCGCAAGTGAAGGTAGTTCTTCCATCGTCGTTTACATATTCGCTTCATTCTACATTTCCACACTGAAGTCGGTGGCGTATGCTTCACCTTTAGCGTGGGGAGGAGAGCAGTTAAGCTAATCTTTTTTGAGCTCAAATTTTGCATATTGGTTAGTGTGTTTGCTCGCGTTTTTTCCCCCAAACGGTTTGTATGCCAATCAAGGGTGAAAAAGAATGAAGAAGATATTTTTATTGGAACCAGGCGAGGATCCTTACCGGCTGAAATATGTTGGGCAGGTGTAACTCAGCTCGATGCAAGGGAAATCTTGGAGAGCATTATTAGTTCTCGATCAAAAGGAATAATATGCAAAATTGGTCAAATTTACAACCCCTCAACCAATGATTATAATAGAGAAGTGAAAGGAATTCGGTAATTGGTTGATATGTACCCTTTTTTATGAAAAGTTGTAATTAGATGTGTATGAAAAGGATAATTTTCATGGAAAAAATAGTTAATAAACGCATTGAAAATAAGTTCTTCTTCAATGGCTTTACAACTTCGATCCGTGGCTTGAATTTACCCGTAACAGAATAGCCCTTTTCCTCGTCCATCGAGCTCCACCGATGAAACTAAATTACTAACAGAATTAACATGCTCATAAAACTAAGCAAATATTAAAAGAACTATTATTTGAGGTGGCTTTTCATTAAAATGGGCTTCAAATAAAATTATTACCTAAGCATCATCAAACCATCAAACCTTACATTCGTAATATTCATAGTGCACCATAAAACCCCTGATTAATTACGCGCAAACTCATATTGGCCGAATACATTAGCCTTTAAACCTTTCGTTCGATCATTTTGTGAAAATAGCTAGTAGATATCTATAAACCATCAACCGAACCACAGACCCCCCCCTTTATGCTGAGGCTTTGGAAATTAATTTTCCACCAGCTTAGTGTGTGCACCAGCGCACTTGGTGGAATGTAATTATCTTCCAACAAAATGTATTACAAACATCATTGTTTACCGTTTCGTTCGGTTATAATGTATTCCACCTATTTTCCTGCCATCCGTGGTAAGCTTCCCTTGAGATATAAGCTTTCCTAAGGAAAAAACGGGAAAGTAAAAAACAACACATCCTTAAGGAAAACTCAATGAGAGCGTGCGCCACCCATCGTTGCGGAATGGCAGCATTGTTTAGTGTGAAGCACCGAGCATCCGTTACCGATCGGCGTACCGAGCACCGCCGCAACAATGTTGTTGCTCATCGGTATGCTCACGGCAGATGATGGTTCATATGCGCGAGTTCGTGGGTGTGGGTGGTAATAAGTCGTTATCATTCGCAGGTTCGTGTATCGTTGGCGGGGAAGGAAGAACCATCACAAGATGCTGCTGGCGAGCGAATTCAGTAATATTGTATTTATTGTTTGACGGTGTGCATAATTTAGCTTTCCCCCCGCACTTTAGCACATAGATGGTGAGGTCTAGCAAAACATTGGTTGGTTGTTTCACATGTACGTGCGCACATCTGTGTGTGTGTATGTACGGACAAGTTGAATAATCCTTCTTCCTAGGCGGGCTAATCACCGAGCACAGTTGTCAGCATAACCATGACGACAGCATCATAAATTAGAAACCCCCAACCATCCACCATCGTACCATCGCTTGGATCCTTGCCATATTGCTCCTTGGAGGGTGTGTTGTCGCCCACTGGCATCATTTGTCCACCGCCACGCTATAATCCATAATGCATGCCGGCATGTATGCTTAATGCTCCAATGATTTCACCTTGCACGCGCACCCCTTTTCATCTGTGCTAAGAATTACCCTCCGTGGCAGATCCTACTAGGATCCTTACGTTCCATCCTGATCATCCACGCATACACGAGCACACTAGTTGTCACTGGCAGGGTCGGTTTCGCGCTAGTCCCCTACAGGCATTTCGGTGGCGTTTCGCGTTGGAATATGTTTATTAATTAAACCGATTATTATTACTATTCTTGCACGGTTCGCTAGTGTGCTGTTAGTAATGTTACCAAGGCTGCCACAAGCGATAACATAACTGCCGGGTGACATATTATGCTGCACAATGTTTACCAGGGCAACACAAAGGAAAGATAGGGCATACTAATACAATACGTATACGGGCATACGTATACAAATACTAAAGCTCGAGTTTGATTGTAAATAAATTATAAAAAAAATCCATTTATTGTCTAATGAAATGATTACTCATAAAGAATGTCTCTTAAAGATGTAATCCAACGGAATTGGTTTCATCCAATGTAATGTTTTATCGTTCCAAGGATCAATAGATTCTAGTCAAGATTGAGTCATACCCCTAGTTCACGTTCTTATAAACACTTTACGGCACTCATCATTGGTACGCACTGCTACAGCATCAACTCAATTTGCACTAAAATGTGACAAAATGGTGCCTCGAATCGGGACAGCACATAAAAACCAACCCCATCAAGCCGGGGTTCTCATTCTTTCCCGTCCCATTAACTACCATTCATTAAAGTGCAACCCCTTATAGGAGCACCATCCGCAAGGAAAATTGTGCCAAACGTCCGTGCAGGGAGCCAGAAAGGACCAACCGACCAAGGAAAAGGGCTGTTTGTCTTTAATCAGCAGTAAAACCCGGGCACGGAAACAACCACCCCTTAAGAGCTACCCGGTTAAGGGTGTCGTAAAGCGTCTCTTTAGACGGCATTACCACTACGGTAGAAAACTTTTCCTTCCTCATCTGCCCGGGACCGTCGGGAAAGGAAGAAATTTTTATTGCTCCGCATTCTGTACAAAATGGAACCCATAACAATATTTCATCCTCAATGATCTCTTCTCCACCAGGGCGAATGCTCCGAATTTTCCATCCGTGTAATGACACTCCCGTAACAGTTCCCGGTACGATTGGTGGAAAAAGCTGGTGGCAAAGTGCAGCAGTAAATTCTGGCATTTTATAGCCTTGCAGATTCTGCCCTCACGTGCCCGCATCGATTGCACGGGGTCGGGCGGGAGCGGTAGTGCAGGAAGATCCAGGGCAATCTAGGAGCTGGGAAAGATGCCCGCCAGCACCGTGCAGTAGAGAAAGGATGGCGGAAAAGTTTTATGTAACTTTAATAAATCCCCTCCTGGCCTCTTCCCAGGCCACGCTTCCACATCGTTCCACCCGGCAAAATGTCGAAGGAACAACGAGAAACCAAACCGGAAAATTCTTTCCCGGTAGCACCACATCCTTGCCGTTCCTAAATCTCGGCCACACAACCATACCGAATTTTCCTCTGCCCGAAAGCCTGCCATGGCCTCGGGAATCGCTTTTCGCGCACCTCGGGCATTATGAAAGGGATAGCTAATGGCACCGGGAAAGGGACCACTAGCGAGGACACACGCGACTCCTTTCTCGGGAACATAAGCAAAAGATACCCTCCCCGGAGGCTGGAGAGTGTCATCGCTCGGAGCGGTTGTACATAAGGCTCGGCGAGAATTCTTCCATGTATTGCTCGTCCCCTCTGATGCATCAGGACAGTGTGGATGAAATCGAGGGCAAAGGGAACGCGAGGGGGTTGCGCATTTTCAGGCTGTAAGTAACCCCTGTGTTATTTTCTTCCACCTATGGCGTAGAAAAAAGTAGTAACACCCTTTTCAAAACATGTCCAAGTATACGAATTTTCCTTCCCAAGAAAATGTGTCACTTTCAAGTCAAATTCCACGAATTCTAATATTGATAACGCCACAACAAAGGCAAAGTGTGTAAAACAACCCCCTCTTCGTTGTTGGAGACTCCTGCTACGGGGGGTCACAGCAAGAATTGAACTCCAAACCGGGTGTGCTGTGTGTGCAGCTGCGCTCTTACCAAGTACACCGTGGTATCGCTCCATCGTGGACAAGCATTACACTGTGCCAAAATGGTGCAGGGAGCATTCAGTGCTGGTTCGGTGAGAGTGAGAGCCAACAATTGCGCTTATGGGCTTTTTGCTGCCGTTTGCTGCCACCGTGTGCAGTAGGGATACTTTTTAGCCCTCTGTTTTGTTTCGTCCACTGTTTTTTTTTGCTCCCCACCATCCCGCTCGGTCGAACGCCGTGGCAGACAGATACACGGAGATGATGATGATGATGATGCTGGATACCGCACGCAGCATCCGCAGAGTGCAAAAGATGGGAAGGCGCATGAGTGAGATGGTGAGTCCGCTCCGAAGCGACAAATAGCCAATAGCCGCGTTTTGCTCGAAGCAAAACAGGAAAGAGACGGCTGCCTGTACCATCGGCGAGTAGGCGTTTCCATCTCGCTAGCCGTTTGGTTCTCTCGTAGGGTTCTCTCGCTTCCGCTCACCCAGACGGTTGCCCGAGGATTTACGGCCCTTTCGGCGTACGCGCGGCAACCCTGCAGCAAGTCATCCCGTGCAAGGACACGGGATGTTGGCGAGCGGCAGACGGACGGTGCGCACGCTGGTGAGAGGACAAGCCACTACAACAGCGGCAGCAGCGAACAGATACGTACAGAAGGCGCCCGAGCATACCCTGCAGCTTCACCTGAGCACACACTTTCAATCGATCGATTGCGCAGAGCATTCGTGCTGCGCTTGCCGTTTCCGCGGGTTCGTTCCCTGAAGGAGAGTTGGTCCTAACTGAAGCCCTCGCTGCATCATCACAACACTCGTGCGGCCTGTGCTGTGTGCTGGTGTCGTGCGTGTGCCGTTTCGTTCGCTTCGTATCAGCGCGACCGCGTGTTGTGCGTTTGTCAGTTGACAGGGCCGGACACGGCGGACAGTTCGAATTGCGCCCTCCGTTCGGACAAACGCCACCAAACCAAAACCCGAACCGAACGTACGTCGTACGTGCCCTACGCGGAAGCTACTATCCGTGGAGTAGTAGTACCACTAACGCTCGCTACTGCTCTGGTACGGGAATGTAGTACTATGATACTATCGTAAGTGTCAATATACTCAACGGATGTATAATCTAATGGTGAATATCATTTCCTGAAGTGCAAGTATTTGTGTGTGAATGTCTGTGTGCCAAGTGAGAATGTCCAGAATTTCTGGGAAGCAAGTGTCAAAATAGTAAGCCGCTCTGGATCATCTTGTTTTGCTGTCATAGAAGCATTCCACTAGACTACTGCCCATGTTTGTGTCCTCGGTGTACTACATTGAATGAAAGAGAGGAAAAAGGATACAAAACGTTTCAAAGCTCATATCACAAGAACCAAAGGTGCATTCTCCTTCCAAACTGGGAAAATTTTGTGTGATAATCTGATAACTTATCATCCAAATAGTGAACACGTGTATGCAAAACAATAGTGACAGGCGTTAGAGAATTAAAAACAAACAGCGTTCCAAAGTTATCTTACGCTCTTGTTCCATCAAACCGTCAACTGTCATCGAGTGGACGGGACACGCGATCTAGAGCATAAGCCTCGCTTCTACGTGCTACACTCTTGTCATTCTGTAACCTACCTTTACATCCCTACTTTCCAAGCTGCATTACTTAAGCGTGATACTTTAATGTGCCTTTTTCCAGCTCCGAAAACCAAGCGCGCCAAAAGAATCAACACACAATCGTATATCCCGAACAAGAAGAACTGGGAAGATCACATTGGAGTGAATCAGGTGCACACAATTTGGTCGGATAAAAAGTGTTGGTGAGTGAGTTAAATGTGCGTTTGTTTGGTGTGCTCTTGCACAATAGTTTTTCACTTTCCCCAAGGGCACAGAACTACCGGATTGTGGTTATTTGGAAGCAGCGCATTACAAGACAAGTTGCAGTGATTGATTGGTGAGATTGTACACAAAGTGAGACTAATGCTCGTACTTTAAATTAGTAACAGCTTCCCACGTGTCCAGTGTGAGTGTGTTATTTATTTGTTCAAGAAGTGTGGTGTCAGTCGTTTAAGCGCGAGTGATTAAGGACTATTCAAAAGTGTTTGCTATTGTAAGTGCGTTCGAAGACCGATTCGCCAGCAAAAGAGACCTTTGAGGCCAGAACGGAAGCCAGCATATTCCCTGCGACATGATTATGGTATGAATAGTTTAGTGTTTTCATTGCAATTCTACATCTAGCGCCTAAAGTTATGCTTCCCCTCATCACACCTGTACTGAAGCATTCCCAGACCAACCAATTGTTCCAATTTTGTCCCTGTTTTTAGTGCACATTTGCACCGTTTATCGGTTTCAAATGGAATTCCGTTCCCACGATACGCAAAATCCTTTTAAATTCTATCACGAACATAGCTTCCCACGGATAATTATCATTCCGAAGCCATAAGCTATAAGCGGTACAACACCAACAAAGCAAAGAAGGAACCACTCACAAAAAATCAATCAGAAAACTTAATATCGCTTCGCATGCAATCGTCAGCGTCCAATAACCGATAGATTGGATGAGCATTTGATCCTGGGATCCTGGGTTGATGCCCAACTCTATCCCTTTTGAGCTGCTGCTTTGCGCTGCTGCAGAAACAGAAACTTACTGGTCAGCTTTGGTGAAAGAAAAAACGTTAGAAGCAGTTAAGCGTCTAGAAATTATTCAAATTGCTATCGCCCACGGTTATTCAGCAAGGTTTTAGGCGGCGTGATGCATTCGTTCGTGCATCGTATTATAGGGTGTTGAAAGATTGTGAAGGTTAACAGTAAATAAGCAATGTAGAATAAATAAGTTTATCAAAAATTTGGCCCAAAAAAACTGAAACTACTGAAACATATCTTACCAAACTTACTTACAAATCATAAATCCAAAGATTTTGTTCTTTGGAATTTGAGTTGGATTAATTACAATATTTTATGTGTGCTCAGAATCTTGTACTAAACTATTTCGCTTCTTCAAGAGTTCTTGCACTAAAATCAGCAATCCTCAGCAGTTGGTTTTAAATGTCTTTCGTTTCACATCACAAACATGGGAGTTATAAAAGTGATCATTAAAATCTTGTCTGCGATGATTACCGAGCGAATGCACGCCATTACATTTTGCGTCCCGCTTCGTATACATACTTCTGCTATGAGTCACACTCCCCTGCAGAAGACATTTCCTGTCGCCTCTGAATTCCGTACGTACCGAAACATTGTAAGTCACCTCGATGGAAGGCGTCCATGTTGTCCGTTCATTTGTCTTCCTTTCATTCGTTCGGTTCGATTGCATCCGTGCAAGATACGTACGTATGTACTTGTTTGGCTTTCGCTGTTTGCGCCCATGGAAACCGTTCAATTTATCACGCTCATCATCATCGGGCGGGCGGCTCCAAGCCATCCAAGCGTCATCCATACCTCGATCGATCCAATCGTAACGAAATTCCGGTTGGTTGCGCCGTGTGCACAGACAGAGTCAACATTGTACCGTGAGGCTAGCTCCCTTTTTCGGGAGCCGGTTATCGATTTGTTGCTTTCCCGATTTTTCGGTACGCCCGGACCCACGGTCGCATAACCTCTACCGGCGACCAATCCGAAACCTTTACCGTCTCGCGTAAAGTTTATATACTCGCGAAGGTTTCGCTTATATAATCACTTTACAGACGCTTATGTTTCGGGCCGGTGAAATTTGATGGAGACCACTTTCGGCGGCTCTGGATAAAGTAAACAGCGACAAACGTGCTGCGTGAAATATCCACAGCAACATCGACCAGAGAGTGTGTCCAAAGTTTGCGGTTACACTCCAAAAACGTGCCACTCCACGTGACCCCGACCATTCGATTCGGTTTGTTCTGCGAAACGGTACCGAAATGGTGCAGGGCGGAGACGGTTCCCTTCCGGTGAGTTAACCTTGCCAGTGGCGGGAAAAACTTCAACCATAGGCCCAAAACCCCCGAAACAGGTCTGGAGAGCGGGTGGCGGGTACCATCAATTAGTAGCTGCTGCCGGCGCTGGCGGTAAACTTTAACGAGAAAAACCAGTATCCGGTCTCGGCCGAGGAAAGCTTTTTCAGTTGTTTACGTACGCACACGGAACGTACGGGGTGTGGTGCGGTGGTTGGCGAGGGTGCGGTTTCGCAACTCGAGATATGTAGCAGAGAGGGTTTGTGATTTTGTAAACGCACCGTATACAGGGGGCCTGTAGATGAAACATAAACGAAAGCGTACATTTTCAAGTAGACGATTCTTTAATGAGCTCAGAAACAGTGGATCGTTGACATGGTTAGAGTCTGTAAGCTGGATGAGAAAGGCACTTCAGCATTCTATCGTTTTAAATTCATTTTAAAGAGTTTTGCAGAAGCCTACATTACCCGATTCAAAGAATTCTGAGTTTATATGCTGGTGTTCTATTTCAGCTTGAAAAGAACCACTTATCTAACAACAACAAAGTAACCAGCGAATGTGACAGCTGCGATGGAATCACTCAGTTTGTAGCATTCACTCCGACCTTATAAACGCAACCAGTGCGAATGTTTGTTCGCCGTCTGCTGCGATCGATATAAATGTTCCGGTGCCGGCGGGTTTGTAGGGAATACCAGTTTTTTCCGGGAACTTGCACTGCTGCTCGTGCTGGCAACAACTTCGTTCACGCTGGCGTACTGATGATATTTGCAATCACACCGGAACAATGTGCGTACGACAGTTTGATACTAGGCACTCCCAACGGTATGACAATCAACTAAAGGTGATGGGTGTTAGGATTTTTGTGCTCTCTTGCTCCACATTCACATTTGCATATGTATCTCTACGAACGGGTAGGAGTGCGTGCATTATGCGGCCCCGTAGATATCGATCTAGAAACTTGTAGTGAAGCAGCCGACGGCAACGAGTTAGCTAGCAATTGTCGCACCGATTAGTGTACCCTGCATGACCGGCAGTATGGTGCTGGTGATGCTGGAACTAATCATGCCGACACATGCAGTTGGACATGACAAATGAGTTTTGCTCTAGAAGCGGCTGGAAATGGAAAGGTCACCGCAGAAGCTGGGCGATTGGTGGACTGCGGGACGAGATGATTGTTTAGATAAATCACACACATACGCACACACAAATGGATCACACTTTCCCATCAGCACGGAGCATTTGAAGCGCTAGGTGTGCTATAGTGCAACGGTGCAAAAAATAATCACCGACATCAGCCTGCCTACACACAGCTGGGACAATGTAACGTCACACCCAAGCCTCCATTGAGCGCCAGTTTACCACTTCATTATTTAATGGTTTGTTTCCATTGCCTCATTTCTTTCAATGTAAAACAAAAACACACATTCCGTGTGCGTTGCGTACAAATTTAATCTAATCCAAACATGGAATCGCTTCGCACCAGTGCACAATAAAGGACGCAGGGTCTGGCAACGGGATGTGGGATACGTTACACGCAGGGTAATGAACACATCATCCATAAACCACCAGCAAAACGGTACATGATTAATGTCGTTCGATTTGTTTCGCCCCCGTGTAATAACTGCCGCAACATTTTCAACAAGAGAAATTGGTTTCGATATGGGGAATGGATGCTATCGAGCACAGTGTGGTCAACACTACCGCAGTCGTCCTTTTTTTTGCAGGCTCCGGGAGTTTGGCAATCGCGGACGTTATACGTATCGATTGATGGGGAAGATCTGGCCTGTTTTTTTTTGTTTTTGTTTTCAACGCTCGTTAGCGGTGGAACTCTTCTCTAGATCATCTTGGCCGTGATTCATAGCACTAGCGCTGTGGGATGAAGGAGGGTTAATAACTCTTTTACCCTTTTTTCCGGTGATGAGCATACACCCACTCGCAAGGCACAGTAATCTTCCGTAAATGCCCATTAGCTCATACGTTGTGTTCGTTCGGATCAACCAAGAAAAGAGGATGGGAAGGGATATGAACTCACCTTCCACCCTTGATTGAGAAATAGGTGACCCATCTTCTAGAATGCGTGGTGCACTCGATTCTAATGATCGTACACCACTGCCGCCCGACACTGCTGCCATCCGTCGGTATGATAAAGCTCATTTCCTGTTGTCAATCATGCGGCTGCGCACAACTAATAATCAATCTAAAAATCGTTTCACCTTTCGGTACGACCTGCTGCACTGCAATCCATAGTAAAGAGAGAAGTGATTAGGGCAGGTCTATCATTTTATGGAGAGTTTTCTTTTCCTTTTGACTTACTGTTGTTTTCACCCGGAGTGTAAACGATTAAAAGCATGAAAGGAAACCCAGTGACACCCAAACCTCGTGCCTGGGCATAGTTCAAACGACATTAGGTACGATCGGAAATGATCGCTCAGTCTTGGGGCGTTGAGGCAGAAATGCTCATTCACAATTAAGTACCATTTAGCTGTGATCCAGTCGAATGCGGTCAAGTCTATTTAATCCTTAGGAAATTCCTCTCCATACGATATTATGAAGTTCATGTAAAACTCCCTATACAAGACATCTTATTCACTTTACTCTGTACTGATCAATGTATTATCTGATTTGCTCAATTATATTACATTGTTTACATTTTGTACTCACTTGCAACCCTTCTGTATGCATTTAAATTGGCAGTGCTGTTAATGAATTTTTCCACAAATCAGAAAGGAAAAACTTCCACCACCAACACACCCTTAAAAGAGCACCAAATTAAACCGATCATTAAAAGAAACCGAATCGTACTGTTTGAGCCGTGGTTTTGTGTTATCAATTATCAGTACTTCCTTTTTTTATTGCCTTTGGTTCAGGCTAACCAAAATCAAAGCTTGCCCAACAATGAGCGATAATTTGCCTCAGAGTGGGCGATCGCACACTTTTTGTGCCGTTTTTATGGCCTTCTTTTTTTGTTGGGGTTTGGTCATCCTTCGGGAGCATCGGCTTCGATCATCCTTCAAATCTTGAAAGCTCAATCTTTTGGAGTTGAAAAAAAACCTACCAAAAGAAAAAGGCTTACAGCTTGGAGTGTGCCGAGGATGATGTGTTGGGATAGTTTTTTTTTTTTTATTTCCTCCTTTCTTGTATTGCTTGTTTTCTTTTAGTTAGATACTTTAAAGGCGCACCACCAGCAAAGTTGGAAAAGGGGGAGAAAAAAAAAAGATTGTTGC
>KI424795.1:5971-16823 GCA_000473375.1 Anopheles culicifacies | reverse complement strand
AAAAAAAACATCCCCCTTTTGGCACGGTCTTTCATGTGGTTCGATTGTTGATCACACGTATAAAGCCATAGCAGCTCAGCACCGGGAAGCCGGTAGGACACCGAAAGGGACAACATGGTTTAATTCAATATCAATCATATTTCATACAGTTTGGTAGCATATGTGGCTGCAGATGAATTTAGCAACGCCCCTGCAGGGGAATCCTAAAAGAATTCCAAGCGCTATTTGGCCAACAACAAGAAAAAAGGGGTAACATTCCGACATTGCTACAGGTTTCGTCCCCGCTCGTCGAATTTTCCCGTGCGACATCTGCTGTAGTAACGGAAACATCGCACTTTAAGACGGGGGTTTTCTCTCTCTATTCTCCCTTACGTTCTCCAATTCCGACACATAAGCCAAACATGGCAATGAATTTGATAAACGTCCTGTCATCGGGGTTTTTCCTCCAATTGGCAGTAGAAAGCTAACGACAGCATCAGGAAAATATGAACAGCCAATTCATGCCCGATCCTCGATGGAACTAATGCGTGAGATTTCGTGGAGGGGTTTTGCTATCTTTCATTCAACGCCAGCACACCAGGAAACAGGTTGTCAGGGAGTTTATCCCCGGACATTACTGTTATGGGGCCTTTCCGCACCGGTGTGACGTTGATGAAAATTCCCGACCCTCTTGCGCGTGACGCTTATGGCAAACCGGGAACAATTTCATTAGTCCCGCCAGTCCCGACGACTACAGGTGTGACAGGACTCCGGCGAAGGTGCGTTAACTTTCTACAACAAAAAGAAAGCAGCAAAGCAAAATAAAAGAAAACACAAAGCACACAGATAGGCACGCACTTTATTGGGGTACTTTTCAAAGAACGCTAACGCGTGTTGGAAGGTTTTTACGTTCGCGAAAGAAAAACACGGGTGCGCAAGTTGAACGCAGAGGCGGTGAAAGAATTTCCCGGCTGCTTTCAAACAACCCCGCTCGCATTGCAAACCGTTCATTAAGGGGCAGATGACTTTCCTTTCGGGAGGCTGTGTGCGTTGGCATAGTTTGCCCAGCCGGAAGTGAAGTCTATTCGGCAAATGAATTATCTTCCCGGAACACTTCAAAGCGATATATCCCAGTGAACGTGACGGGCATTATTATCATACACAAAGGAGAAGGGGGGGAGGGTGGATGGGAGTAGGGGTGACCGTAGGGTTGGTTATTTGTTTATTGTAAATTGTTGAAATCAAGTTAAGAAATGGTAAGTTAGACTTGTCTTACATATTGGTATTGGAAATATTATCGTTTCTTTGATAAATAGCTCTGACAGCTCATAATAGAAGACCCAACGAGTGTCCCACCTAACTCTTCATTTTTATTTTTCTATTCAGGGTACAAATTTTATTTCTTTTCAACTTTGCTTATTACTAATATAGTAAACATTCTCCAGTAATCAAACAAGGAATAAAAGATTTGTTAAAATTTTAGATAAATTTTCTGTTTTTAAACATTAATCAATAATGTAATAACCACTGCTCGATACTATTGACCGTGTTTGATTACCTTCAACTTAAACCCACAAGTTCCGTGACCTGTCCGGGTCGATTTCGAAGCTATAACTTGGCATTCGAGCGCCTTGCCGCGATTTTGTTGGTGCGGACTTTCCAAGGTAACATTGGCCATAAAACTGCTCCGGCCCAGAACATGCGCAGTGCAGAGAGCGAGGGCCCCCGACGAGCGAGCTATTATGCCTGTGCCCCCACCCAAGACATTGCCAGCGTGGCGAACGGTGGTTTTCCGTTTCGTCCTTCAATTCCGTAGGAAGAAATTCGCTCGAACGCCTCGGCACACCAGACGACGGGGCGGAAGTGAAGAAGCGATACTTTCACTTTCGTTTACGGTGGCCTTGCTGTGTGTATGGTGCTTGTTGTTTGATTTTTGCATACATCCGATCGGGGGGGGAAAGTTGCCAGTCAAACACGTTTCAACTGGCGTGCCATATTTCCAGCAGAAGGAACAACGTCGGTGAATAGCAGCAGAATTGGGACGCATTTTTCACGAGAATGTCAAAAAAAAGATACTAGAAAGCAAATGCTGTGTTAATGTAATTGAATTAAATACCTGGACGAGATTGTAAATGAATTTCAAACAATTATCTCAATTAATAAACGGATTGCAACTTAATACCCCGGTTCAAGAATTGGATGTGGAGTTAGGGTTGTCCAGAACAGAATCATTGAGGTGCAATTGAACCGATTCAATTTAAAATAAAATGTATCGATGCTAGAGAAATCATTCATACGTGTGACGTAATTTATGAACGCAATTAAAGCGATCAATAAAATGGTATAATGAAAAAGTATTAATTCATTTGCTAATTAGTGGCATGAATAATACATGAGCGTTGGAATATTTCCTAGTCATCGTTGACAATGTTTCCAAACCCGTCAAGTCATTCGTTTCGTAGAAAGCGGGTGCTTCAAGCGTGATTGTGAATATGGGAATTCCTTTGCATAGCCTTAATAAAGTTGGTGCTGCTGATGTATTTCTCTACGATGCTGGCTCACAGCGAATGATAGAAATTCTCAAACAAAACCATTCCACCGCAGGGACATCTCGTGAGCAAATAATCGGCTCCAATCTAACATTCGGAGTAAAGGAATCGATAGTTTCGCAAGCTTTGCAACATCAATAATGGGTATTTGTTTTATAGAAACTTTTGTCGGTAAAACCGGAACAACAAATGCTGATATGGATCTTTACATTAATGGAAATTTACTTTAAGCTAACGTAAGGTTCCGACTCCGTGGTCATCCGAAGCTGCTGGTGGAATTGTTAAAATGTTTATCATTTTCTATCGTTGAAGTATTCATTTTCGAACGTACGAAAACGATGAGGATATTCACAACGCTCTAGAAAAAGGAGAAATCGATTTGGGAATGATCGCCGAACCGATTGGAAATGATACTAAGAATCGGATACTAGTGGCAAAGATGGAGTACGTGTTGTCCGGGTGCTTTATCTATTTCCGTGGTTAACCTTTGTGCCTTTGTTTACAGCCAACATCTCTATCTACCGATGAACCACACACACCATTCCGATACATTTTTCATAGACATATTCGCTCGTGATCTACGTTGCGCGTTGTTAGGTTTTCTGATGCTCATCGTCCTGCTGAATGTGTTACTGACACGCAAGCACTCACCGATTCGGCATCTGCTATTCATCTACGAGCTGCTCAGTGGTACTCGTGCGTATCCACACCCGAACGAGCACATACCGAACCGTGCCATGCAGCTGCTGGTGGGAATAGTGCTGCAGATCGTAAGCTGTGCTCTGGCGACGTTTCTAGTCGCGCAGCTCTCCATTCCCATCACCGTACTGCCAGTGAGAAACATTGACGATCTAGTCCACTTTCCCAAGTACAAGGTCTGCATACCGATGTTACGTAACGTGGCGCGACATATTCCCGCCATCGCACGCGTACATCACATGCAGGAGCGGTATGATCGCAAATGTCACCAGGCGGTACAGATGGGCGATCCGGAAACGTTGGCTGCTTACCTGTGCGATCGAAACAACCATGTGGTTGTGCTGATGAGCGATGTGATTATGAACTCAATCTTTCACAATGATACACTGCTGAAAACAATGTGCAATATTGTGCGCATCGAACGGAAAATCATCGTCAATTGGATCTCGCTCCCGTACACTGCAAAGTTTAAGCATGCAGAATATGTTAAGCAATTGTAAGTTTCTAGACCACTTTGGATATTTGTTAATGTTTTCCCTAAAGCAGTTTTTTTCGCCGTAGCTTACTGAAGATGCATTCAGTTGGACTGTTGCAGAAACCCTACCGTCATCTGACTGGGTCCTGGAATCGACACAACAAACACAAAAAGAGTCGGTGGGCAGATATTGAGCTGTCCAGCTTGAAGATGCTGTTTTTGGGTTATGGAACGATCGGGTGCTGCAGCTTAGTAATGCTAGTGGTGGAGATATTGGTTGCAAAAGCCTCTAAACTTTACAGACGCTTTCGAAAGTAAATTGATTGGTTTGTTGCCTAGACTCTTAAGGCAAAATTTGGATTTAAAACGCCTAAAGTTATGCAATGCGCATGATAAATTGCATATTAATTACTTAGAATCTAACATGCACTTCCGTACACGTTTTCTGCAGTTTCAGGCAGCTGATGGAAGGTTGTTTAAAGTTTCAAAGAGTGCTTGTCACTTTGGAGGCGGTGTCTTTGCCAGATCCATTAGCGGCAATCGTATATTCACGTTCAATTTGTCTGATAACGAGCAATTAATAGCCAACGTACCGACGGCGGCGCCCGTAAATCGTAATGGACGGTTACGAAAACCGATTGTCAAGTGTTTAAATCGATTTACGTTAATTGCCATGCCACCATTGTTTCCCTCTGCCTTTTGGTATTTAGGGGCCTTCGTTGATAACCCATTTGCTGGGGCTAATATATCCAGCAGTGGGGAAAGTATAGGGAAAAAAACATATCACCAAGCACACAAAAAGGGCAAACATCGTACAATAAGAATACCATACCAGTTTTTCTCTTGTGTTTTCAAATATTGGGAAAAAACAACGCAAAACAATCGTTATAGCACTCTTGCGAGAACGAGTTGTGGGAGCGTTTTTGTTTTTTGTTTTTTTGTATTTGTGCGCATTGCCGTTGCCTTCGAACCTCGTTGTGGAAGCTGCTCGGAAATATTGTTAGCTAGCAGTACGTCCTGGCTTTCGTCCTGACGGAGCACGTCAGCGTTAGCTCCATTGTTCTTAGAAGCAATGGCGATCCGATTGTTTGTTTGGCTTTCGAGTTTTTTTCCGGCGGTTCGTTTGCCGTCCTTCGCTTGAGGAAAACTCACGAACGGCATCGGCCAAAAAGGCCCTTTATGTGCTGTACCGCCCGTTACTGTAGCTGTAGCCACAATATTTATCCTAGTGCGGCGCAATGGAAACCTGGAGGAAAAAAATTGGAAGAGGAAAATTGTTTGAAGCACTTGAACCGTTTAGATTTTTAGTCGCACTTTTGCAACTGTTTTTTACTTCTCTTTTTTTCCGTATTCAATTTTATGTTTTCGATTTGATGCTGAAATTTTCACAGCAGCGCACATTGCGACACAGCGGATGGAGAAATGAAAATATTTAACAAGAATTCCTTTTTGCTTTCGCAGTACGAATTGTTTACATGTTAAACTATGCGTGTGGCATTTCGTCGTTTCGTGAATTCTGGAAAGTTTATTGTCAATAAATAAAATGCGCATTCGCTTGCTGTAATGAGAATAAACGACAATAGATTAAAGAAGAGCGGTTTGGCATGCCTTTTTTCTTTGTGGCGGAATGAAATGGTTGATAAAAATTAATTTAAAATCCTATCCACAACGCCTATCGTTACAGTTGATGAGTTTTAGTATATTTGAGGAAAACAGCCTAAATGTATGCAATGCATGTTGCACCATATTGCGCATAGAGGTTTTATAATACAGAAAACAAATTAAAAAGCAAATCTAATTCTTAATAACGCGAACCACCCATTATTTGTTTGCCAGCTGCGAAATTAATCTCCGAGGGAAATGGATCCCACTTCAAACCACCCTCCCCGCATCCGGTGTAACTTCGCGAAGGGGATTTCTTACACCTCATTAGCTCGTGTGTACCGTTTACTTTCTTAATTAAGGCTTTACCCGCTTGTATACCGAGTGGCATATTGTTGTTTTTTTTTTGCTCCACCCAGTACAGACTGTTTTTAACAGATCGTTGCTTTCACAAACAAGACATCCCGTCCATCCCGGTCACCCTGCGCCCCTTCTAGCTGTGGTTAGCAAAGTGTCGCTCCAATTTATTTAGTAGCTCATTAATCTATCCTCCAGCGGGTAATGGGGTTTCGTTTTTCTGATTATGAAAAAAGCAACATTCGTTTTTTTTTCGTCTTCGGAGTTTTGCTAACGTCACTCTACATTGTTGGAAAAATGGTTTAGAATCTTTTGAAAATAGGAAAGGTATGTTATCTTACGTACTAGGTATCGTATTCCCTGTCCAATTTTTATTTGACGTCGGCACTTTTGAAGAAGCGAAGGAAAATGCACGTCTGTGTCTGTGTCATGCGATTTCGCCAGTCATATCCGACTCATCCGCTGATATCTGACTTTCCGGAAATAGATAATAAAATTCAGGAAAGCCTCCAACATTTTCCTTTTCCTGTACTGTAATCGACTTCTGAGTTTTGTGCTTCTCTCTTTAATGTTTGATATTAACCTGTGAGGAATCCTCCACAATGAGAACTCCTGGAAATTATTACAAACATATTTTATACACAACGGACTATCGCAACCATTGTATCAAGGACATGATTTACGAAGTAGCTCACCGTAAACTTTAACTCTCCCGAGAAGCGTCATCCATTCGCAAAACCACTAAAAAGGATAAAGTGTGGCACATACTAAATTTTAGACTACCACCCCAAAAGGATGCTCTCAGTTTAAAGCACAGAGGGAGGAGACCACGATTACGATTGCTTTTATGCCCAACGAAACGATTCCTGTGCCGGAACACTCCATCCTGCGCGATAGGAAGTACTATCGGAAGTGAGCAACTAAAACCACACTGAACTCAAATCGCGGTATCGATAGGAAAAGTGAGCATTTGGAATGTACGCGTGTCTTTTCCTTTTTCTGGGTCGGAACAATTCCGATGAGGTTTACTTTTATGTCTTCACCTGCTTAGTCTTGGCAGGCAGGGAAGTAAGAGAATAATGGTCCGGAGCTTCGTGGGGGAAGAATTTTATTGCCCTGTCCACCATCTGTGTACCTTGTGGTTCCTGTCCCGGAAACTGGTTTTTGGGCGATTCTGAAGGATTTTCACGTCGATGTTGGAGTTTGCCCAACGCGCCACATGGTCATGGCCGGGCGAAGCGTTTCACTCTATCTACCATCCTATCGGAGGAACAACGCCAATATTCCGACCCTTTGCAATTCATCGTAACGCTGCCCACGCACACGAATTGAATGGATGAATTATGGTACTTGGCTGAGCGCGCGAGGATATCGTGGGTGCATTAATGCACATTCTACCTCACCGGGCGGAAGCATCACGGACAGCCTGGATAGTACACTTGGAGTGGATTTTTCAGGTTTCAAAACCGCTCGCTCACTGTGAAACTTGTTTTTTTTTTCCTCCATCCAACACCAGCTATTTGTTCCAATCAAACAGTTGATTGAGCCAACACACGGGCATGAGCATTTAATTAAGATTTTAACCCATCCTGGGATGTGTTCGTGAGTTTTCGAAGGGTTTGTTCAGGGAAGCTGGGGTTTCGGACGAAACCATATCAGCTGGAAGCATATTGAATGTGTTCGAGAATTTTGGAAACTAATTTGAAACTTTCCGTAATGGATGGTGTGCCACATTTTGAGGTTAAGTTTTGAGGGAAGCTATTAGCGAAATCTTACTCTGTGGTTCTTAATGGAAAAATGCATTTTGTTTGTGGTTTGGTGAATTTATTAATAGGAATTGCCAGAAACTATTTTATGAGTTAAAACCCAATATGTCTAAAATCATTTTGATGTAATAGAATTGGGAGAATTTTATCAAAATGATGTTTGTCATAAAACGTTTTCCAGTCTTATGTATCAAACAAATCACACAATTCAAATAATAAGGATAAACTCAGATAAATTCAGAAATTGCTATCAATGGATTCTATGATACTGAATGTTAGTAAGCTTAAATCTTAAAACGGTATCAATCAACGGTCAATCGAGCAAGTATCGATTAAAACCGGGGGGTTGCATCATGTTGTCAGATTTGTTTGGATCTGCTCGATCTTTTGGACTGCTGTTACGGTAAATGACTGATAAAAAGTATATTCTTGACGATTTTCGATCTAAATTACTAGTCATTTCAACAAACGTTAATTAAAAATTTATTTGAAATAGTAAAACCTGGCAGATACGACCTGACCTGCATCAGAGCTGCTCGAAAAATGTGTTGTTTTGATATTTGTCGAGCAGCTGATCGACACTTTTATTAGGAACATATTCTTGTAAGAAATTCATTGGCTGATTTGGTTCGCCGGATTGTATGAAAAGCTAGCAGCTGATAATCCACCAAAAAACGTATATAGAAAATATGTCAAACGTATATAGATACGTATGTCAAAACGTATATAGAAAAACTAGTGGAAGGTATCATATGCCCCAATAACTTATTTAATAATAAATTTGACAGAGCCAAGCCTACTCAAATAAGTATAGGGTGGAGCTTTTGCCACACACAAAGCACGATGGCTTTTAAATAAATAAATATAATAATATATCCTTCCATTAAATTTGCTATAGTTTCTCGATTTTTTTAATACGATTTTGTCAATTCCAAAGCTCCAGAATGCCAAATTGGGCCTCTGGCAACTGCTTCTAGCGCTATCGATCATATATTTGTTTTATTAGATTTTCATATTTTGTTATTTTAAATAATATAAAATATAAAAACCCAACTATAAAGGATACATTCGATTTGATCGTTTCATGCGTTTGTAAGCAGTGAAGGGATGAATGAGGACTTTATTTTAGGTTTTAGACGATTTTTGTGACATTTGCGATGGTACTAAGCACTATTGCTGACACAAGCTGTCAAATGTAAATTAAATATGGCGGTTGAAAAATGGATAGTTGCAAAGGTGGAATAATAGTACTCGTTCTCACCTTGCCCTATGTAATTATCATCAAAGGATCAGACATTTTTGTATTCGTTATTTATTTTTATTTCACTTCAAATTGTAAGCATCACAAACAGAATCTTTCTGGTTTTTTGTTTTTGTCTGAATAATTTATTTTTTTTCTTAAGCAATTTCATTCCATTCCGCATCTGCTTTGATCTTTAAGCGCATCGAAACCAAATTCTCATCGAAGAATCACAGCTGAAATGGGCGAAATTGTGGTTTTTATTTCCATCCCTATAGCGATTTCGCACATCCGCTGTTGATCGTTGATGACGTCCACGCTTATAGTTGAGTTCTCAAAAAAAAAAAAAAAAAAAACAAAAAAAGGGAAAGCAAAGGCTATTCTACGAACGAAGAAAGCACGTGCTCCACAAATCACATCCAGTGGTGGTGCTTTTATTAACTTGGCTGTCGTGGGCAACGGTAGAAATGAAATGTTATGCTCCACAAACCAGAGTTGTCCTTGGCCAGAGTTGTCCAGAATGTACACGAGCATATTTTATGCGTGGGCAATGGACTGCGGACTGGCGATTGGGAGAGAGAAAGCGCTGCGTTATGTTGGACACCAGTACTAAGAATGTTCGGTAACAGGACGCGAGCAGCAGTGTTGGGCAATAGATCCTTCGAAGAATTCGCACCCCCCCCAAACGGCAAGAACTGGGTACGAAATGGTGGTGTTCCTAACTTGGAATTAGAAAGACACACAACAACCCAACGAGAAGGATGGGTGTCTTTTTGGATTTTATTATACAATGTGACGGAATTCTTCATTCTTTCTTTTTGTAGAAAGCTGTCCAAGTCGACTGTTTTCATCTGTTACGCAAAAAATAAACGACTCTCCCCAAAATCCGTACCCAGTGTACGATGGACTTTCCTCCGCGTGGTGCAGAAACTTCATGCACACGAGGAAAGGAATTATCAACACCTTGTTTCTTGTTGCGACCTAACGCTTCGGTACTATAGTTTTATTGACTTATTCACATCCCCCTTACCGACGGTATGCGGTTGGCTCATGGAACCTAAGCTTCTTTTGTTCGGCATACCTTTACCCGTAGCTGCACAGCATAGGAATATGACACGGACAACAACGGCAACATTACTCCTCATGGGAAAAGCTTTCCCTCGTGCTCTTTTTTTTTCCTTATTCTGTTGCACCATTCATTGGGGCTGTCCGTTTTCCTCTTTATCTACCGCACCCATCACAACCCGAGAGCGCGTATGTGTGTGTGTTGTGCAGCTGGATGACTGTGTGCGGTTTTACGTACACAAAATACACGCACAAAATCACATCAACTTTCCACCCCACCCTACCTCCTGGCAGCTGAAGCATATTTGCACGATACTGCAGCCCTTTTTGCGCTGTTGACGATACCCGAGCGTCATGTGCATTATAACCACGGACAAACTCGAAAGAAAACAAAAGTTAGTTAGTGAATAAAAAATTTCGACAGAAATGGGTCCCGCAACGTAAGCCACTCACAGAACCTGCTGGCATTCCCACAAAACCCGGAAAACCCGGGAAGGGGGCTGTGGTTTGATGCAAACAAACGGTACGGAACGGTATCGGTTAAATGGGTTGGGAAATATTTAGCACATGGGTTTTTGAGGTGGAGCTTATGTTTGGTTTGTGTGTGCCTACGGTTGGATGCAAAATGCATCTCGCGGCAACAACACATGTGGATGTGTGGGAGCCTGCATTATGCACCGATATGTGCATGTGCATGAACCTTCACATAAGCGTACGTTCGTATGCAGTTGTATGGTTTATTAGAAATTGTTTTAAAGCTCCTTTACCTAGAAAAAATGAGAATATAACAATCAAAACAGGTAAATATGATATTCAATGCATCATTTTAATTGTTTCTTTATTTGTATGGAAAATGTATAAATTAAATAATTCAAACAAAACACGAACTGTTCGAATTGTGTACTCAATAGTTGTATTAGAATGTGTTTGCGTATAACTGGTTTAAGTGACATGTGCTATACAATTGTGTTTTTTTATTGGTGGGACCTTTTGACGGTAATCCATTATGAGTTTGTCATACAGTACACTATGTCACAAAATTTTTAAAAAAACTGTTCAATTTGAAGGGAGAATCTGACACTTTATTATTATTATTATTATTTTTATTTTCATTGCTTTG
>AXCM01008244.1:0-12196 GCA_000473375.1 Anopheles culicifacies | reverse complement strand
TTTGTTTTGGTCGGTACGTTACGGGTCCAGATGAGCGACCGGAGATCGAGATGTACAACGTATACGCCAGGTTACAGCAGGTTTAATGCCGGATTCAGATACAGGTTGGCGTGTGGTTGGATTTTTTCGCAGACAGTTATGGTTGATTATGAGTAAAATGTTACGTGCACAAATTGGTTGAATGTCATCGCATCAGATTTATACATTCGTGGTTAAGCCGTAAGCGACAACAAGAAAGAATGAGATTAAGGAGAATTAATTATAAAAAATGCAATAGTGCAATATTAGCATCAATCACGAGATATCAACAAATCGATCGATAAAGATAAAAATCATAAGGAAAGATAGTTTGCTCGAGTTGTTTCCGTAGAGCAATCATTGGAGGCATAATATATTCAAATGTAGTAAGCATTAAGTAAAAAGCAATAAAAGTAACGGACGAGAGAATAAATAATAATTAGTAGAATTAATATTAGCATTAAAAGTGTAACAATAGGTGAGAATGATGAGCGATACAGTAATCGTCGATGGTAATGGTGGTTAAGTACAGTAGTACATCGCCAGCGTTAGTTGAATATACATTGGTAGATTGTAAAAGACAAAAATAAAAGAAAAGAAAAGAGAAAGAGAGAGAGAGAAAACCATATAATACGAAATTAACAGTAAAAACGTACTACGAAACAAAGAAACAACGAATAACAAATGAAGCCATACTTAATCTACCTTAAACACGTAACTTAACAACAACATTACTACCTTAATGGGGAGAAAGAGGGGTTTGGTTTAAAAAAAAAGAGTATTTTAGCTTTCCTCCTAGCGGCGTGGCGAATTTACATGTTCTACTGGCAGAAAGAAAACAACTCGAAAATGGCTACTTCTACGCGCCTAAAGAAACTACTTGATGATGGGAGGGTGGGCAGTACTACTATGAGCGCAATAGCGTGGGACGATGGCATTGGTGGTCGCGTTGAAATCAGAACACAAATCTCAAATCACCGTTACCGGTTCTAGCTTCAGTTTGGTTTTTTTGTTGGTGGAGAAAATGGCGCTCAATTGTCATATAATTCGAAAGAAAAAAGGAAATAAACTAAAACCCCGAAAAGCTGATGGCAGACAAGGAGAATAGTACACTCTTTTAGAAGGCTGGCATTGCGTGCTGTTGCTGTTTGAATGTTGTACCCTTCGGGACATACACAGTGGAACTACGTTGAGAGGAATCTTGAGGCTAAGGAAGTGTTTGCTTGTCTTCCATGCTGGATTTTTCCTTAGATCCTGGAAACAATGTCTAAAAAAAAGTCCACCAGACTGGATGAGTTTAATAGCACCCTAAGTGAACATCTCAAGGCCACTAGGAACGAGAGAGTTGTTGTATGATTATTTCATATTTCCCATTACGCACGTAACTGGAGGCTTTCCCAGAAATTTAATAATCTGTTCGAAAAAAACTATGTTTTGTTTGTAGTTAAAATTTATCACCACCCCTAACTATCACTTAGATCAATAAAAAGGAAAATAAACACATTGTCCATGCATCAATTTCGTTTTGCGTGCGATCTCCTTCGCACCCAACCACCGTACCAAGTTGCGAAGAACACTGGTATTATTTTTATCATCATCGTTCCGCTTCAGTAACCTCCCCCCCCGGGCACGATCATGCTGGTATTTGTTTAGATCGTTGTAGAAAAAAAAAAGCTTTTATGAAGTGATTATTTTCACAATTCCAACACTACCACCGCACGATCGTGAGCTGCACTATCGGCAGGTTTAATGTGTACACGCTTGTGGGTTTAAATTTCAAATCCCCACAAAAAAAAACGCCACCCGGGACTGGTTCTCTGGTCGGTGGGAGTGAATACTAAGAGGAGGTAATAGGAACGGAAATGAAGAAAAGATTGCATATTTGATAGTAGAAGAGTTATGGGATGTTTATCTTTTCGACGAGCGTCGATTCAACGTACAATTTGGGACGGAGGGGAGGAAGTTTAATGCAAACAGTGGATGGTGGACGGTTGGCTTAATGATTGCCAAAGGGGTGAAGGGGGAAAAGGCAAAAATAATAGTACACTTTGTTTACCATTTGGTTGGATCCATAATTCAATTGTTTCCTCTTTGCGCAAAAGGGGGAAACAAGATGGATGTGCGCTTGGAATTTTCAATCAAATTGAATTTATTGTTCAAAACTGATTTCTAACGATGTTCAGAATTTTTACTTCTGAGTAGAAAACAGTGAAAAAGACTACATTCTATTAAACAAAAAAATAAAAAAATAAATAAAACGCTCCTTGGTTGTTGAATAATATGTTTTTCTCCAGCCGATAGCACATTCCGAAACTCGTAACAATTTTATCACCACCCTCGGTCACGGTCCAATTGCACCTGTTTCGGGTGATGGAATTGATGATAAACCAGCTGGAAGGACACCTTTCGATCTATTGTTCCGATCCAATCAAGTTCGCTTATGGGTCGAGGAATCGAGATTCCCCATATGAGCCCCTTGCCCCGGGCATACCGTTGTACAGGGATTAATGAAGTTGTCTTCATACGGTACCGGGTCTGCAGGCGATATAGCACACGGCACTGCCCAGTTATGGCCCACCGAAGCGATCCATTCTCTAAACCGTACCACCCGGCCAGGTTGGTGTGTGGATATGGGAAAAATTAACATTCTGTACACGCTCTCTCGCTCTGTGTGTGTGTGCGTGCATGATCCTCTCATCTCGCAGGACGGAGAAGCTCGGTACGTGGCCGAGGTGTTGTTTCTTTTGTGTTGACTAACGAACGGTGAATAGATGACATGGACTATGGATGTTTGTCCAGCACATGGCACCCGTTACGCAGGTACACAGAGATCAGGGAACAAGTTGGTACACGACACGTCAAACGTCTCACACTGGTGAGTGAAATCCTTTTACCGACCCCGTGTAAGACGGTGGCACGGGATAATATATTCATAGCAAAACGTTCCACCAAGATGGCGCGGTGAGATATGTCAGGTCAAACACTGTAAACTGGTGTACGCTACGCGGTACGCGCCGGGCACACACATGAGCCGGCAGGCGTACGAAATCAGCAAGTCAGGCGGCATGTCGTCGTGGTTCGTTGTGTGCGCCGGATAGGCTCGCATCAAATGTTTACCATACAAATGTTTCGGGTGGCTCCTGGCGGACGGCCACTTTTCTTTTGGCATTCGAAATGGATATCATGTTCGATGGCTGTAATAATTCCGCAAGCACTTTCGCAGGAATTGATCTTGCATTGGATTGTTAGGATTTTGCATGAAAGACGTACACGGGACGTGATCGTGTTGGTATTGGTACGGAGTCTCATATTGGAGAGATTTAGAAGTTGTACAGCAAAGCACCATGCCTTTCTAAACGAGTATGTTCTGATTGAAGCCAACAGCGTTCGGAGCGTATCTGGCACGAATGGCCAAGAGCAAGCCAAATAGTGACGAAAGGGTACAGACTCTAATTTGATTCCAAATACACTAGCTTGTTGTACAATTCCTAGCAAACCAAACAAACCTACCGACAGATAGACAAACAAAAGAAGAAAGGAAATAAAACACTTCAAGAGCGTATGGGAAGGAAACAGACGAAGGGAGCAAGATATGACACAACAGAAAGTGTACAAATTGAGGCAAAGTGAATTCGAAACGATTGGAAACTGATGGTAAAGGAACGGAAAGAAAACAACAGTCAGTCGCATAACCCCATGTGGACGGAAAGAAATCGTACGGAAGATGTTGCAAACGAGAGCCGGAAGACAAAACCCCGGATGGAGCTGCCTATCGAGATACGACCCATTTACCTCCGATTTGTTGCGGTTCGCCCAGGTTGACGTACAGCAGGACGTCCTTCTCGTAGCTGCCCTCCTCAATGATTCCGAGTTGGATAACTTTCCTGTTGGGGAGAGAAAGGGCAAGAAGACACGAATGAATGAAACGTCCGAAAGATTGGTGTGAATTTAATTGCACGTGCTACAAATGTGACAAACCAGACACAGGACTCGTGGAATCTATTATTCATGGCATGATAATTTTAGAACCAATACTTCTCTTGATTTGAATTTGACTCTTTGAAAAGGGAGTTCCTACCCCCTTGGTTGGATGTCTATTTTAAATTGTCTTTTATTTATGCAAGCATCGAAGTCTGTGAAGTTCTTTATATCGTGTACAATTAAAGTGCTATTTTAAAAGAACGTTTTCATGCTTCATACTTGCTAGTTAGCTAATGCCTGAAAGTAAAAGAATTGGTATTTCTTTTGAAACACCATTTCGGAGTACATCTCCCTTTACACGCAACGAATGTGATGAGATAAGAGCAAAGTTAGCGAACAATCAAATCACGAAGCCGTGAAAAGTTCATCTTGCCACAAAATAAATTATTAAACGGATTTGCAACTTGGGTCAAAATGTCTCCTCTGGAAGGTAGGAAACAAAACGAAAAAACGAAAGAGAACAAAACCCGACCCGAGAATCAGTATAAGTTGGGTGGCTTAACCAAGCATTAGTCTTGTTACGGGGCAAGTTTGTTTTAGCCCGACGGGAAGGACGAAAAATATTGTAATCTTTCGACTCCTCGCGACAGTAACGCCTTTGTCACACTTTAAACAGGCCACCCCTTGACGAGTCGGTTAAAACTTCTCCTTACTTCGTCGTAGTAATTGTACTTTCGTAAGGGCAAACCAGAAAGTGGGTTAGAAAAGTTTAACCTGTTTTGAAGGTGTACCACACTGTGTACATACTGTCGGTAGAATGTTGGCAATCGCCCGCCAGGGGTTTTGTGTGATTGGGACAGTAAATCCTAAACGCTGGTTGGCCGCGCCAGTCGATTAGGACAACGCGCGGTGCCAGTGTGTTCGGGGGGGAGATGTTTCACTGTAAACAAGCAACACCCTGAGAGCTGCGTGCCTCGTTACAGATGTCGGACGTGGTGTGTCTTCGGGTTGTCAAAAGGCATCGCGACTGACGTACAGACCGACAGGAGGGATGCCGGAAGGCAGAACGCGGGATCATGATGATGAGGACGACGACGGGTAAATGGTGTTGGTGGTTGAATCGTTACCACCACCGGAACTGGCATTGCATATTTAAACAGATCCATCCATCCATCGGTGTGGTCCATAAACAACGGCACCAGCACAACATTAGCGTCCGGGAGCGTAACGCTTCCGTTTTCCCACCACGGTCTGGCTGATGGATGATGATGATGATGAAGCCAAAACGTTGACGATATCCGGCTAAATACCCGTCCGAAACCATCAGCTTGCGGTTGTGTACGCTTAGCTTCGCATTTGGATGGTGAAGCAGATCGGATCGGTCTGGCTGTATGCAACAAAATGCAAGCGAATGGTTTTACGATCGCATACGAACTCTGTATGGTTGGTTTTAGCACTAATTAGTGGTTTATTCATTCGCATTACTTTAATTTCGGAATGGTGAGGTGAGTTTCTAATTTATCGCCTTTTAGATGGAAACCATGCGTTGGGGAAAGTGATATTGAGACGTTCAAACACAATATAAGCTTTACCGTGTTTCACACGAGAAGTTTCTCATGTCTCTTTACAAACAGATACAGTGAAGTTGTAATTTCATGATTAAATTAAATAAAACGTATCAATATGAAGAGCATTACAGTAGAAGCACCATCATCCTGTCCTTTACAGCTGTACTTATTGGCAAAAGTTTCCACCGAGTTCATCCCTATAACCATTAACGACTGCAATACAAACTTTCACAAGCGGGCGAAATAAAAACCCGAGCTAGTTATGGGATCGTGGTTCGTCCACGGGTGCAATTGCAATGTGCATTAAAAAACGATGCACTCTCATCTGAGCTGAGTATGAGCGTCGATAGCGAAAACTTTGTGTGTGCAATACAAAGTTAAGCTCCAATGAAGCTTGCAGTACGGAATGGATGCTGAAGTGGGCGCATTGGCACATGTTGTGGATGGCGCAAGGTGCAAAATAAAGACGTAAAAGATGGTTTATTGCTAAGCGGTAGAGTGAGGTTGATGGTCGCAAGGAGAATTATTATCGTTAAGGGAACTATCAACTGTTGTTTGTTAGGTTATCAGCACGAGCACGTAAATATCAACAACAGAAAATGGGGCCAATAAATTTGAAGGTTTAAAATGTTGCACAATGTACAATTTTGTTTGAAGTTGTGAAGCTGATTGATGGATGATTTTTAAAATATTTGGTGATGATTCATTCCAACTTATGTATTTCCTTGTATATTTAAAAAAAAACATAATTTGAGTAGTAAAATCACAGTTTCTAAAAATAATTTTGGAAAATAAAACAGTGATGAAGGTTGTTCTTTCATATTTACATAAAAATATAGGCATTCCATGGGGAAATTCCATTTAACATTTCTCAGAGTCTTCCGATCAGTCATCTTTCTCCGCAGAAACTCAGTCCTCTTGAGTTCTATCTATTGCATTGGAATCCTTACATCCGTACTTCTCCTTTGAGAAAGATCCCTGAGATAATTTCCCTGAGTTGTCATTTATGACTTATTAAACGTATTGTTGGGAGCGGCTCGGTGCCTTCGAACAGGCAGGGCCGAGGTTTGAATCCCATTCGGGCCGTTTCCCCGTACACAGGACTGATTATCTTCTTACGGGTACATTCAAGCCTTCTTTTTTGACGTAACGACCTGTAATTCGGTCATGCCTGCTATTCATGGCTTACGAGACTTATTTATACCACGTAGTTGGACAGTCAGTCCTGACTATAGGGGACACTCCGGATGGGATTTGAACCCCGGTCCGCGGTGTAAAGGCCTGGCGCTGATACAAATCTCCAACCGGGTCGTCCCGACTTCAAGTCATGGAAGCCAGAAAAGGCAGGCCAATACCTCTCGAGGTAGTAGAGCCACGAAAAACAACGATCACGTCCAGCTACGCCTAGCTAGACTGCCCTCGACATGGGAAAGCCCCCGATACCGGAGTCCCCACTCTACTGGGTCGTCTAATTCCTGAATTTATTAGCGTAATAAACTCAATAAATGATTTAATTTTGTTCATCTATTAGCAAAACCACACATTGCATTATAAATGAAGTAACAGCCATTTGCTAAAACAACTAAAGAACAATGGAACAGTTTAGCCTCTCGTTTTGTGCAATTATGTTGAGTATGAGAGCATTTAGTGCAATGTATGTAATTAACAGTAACGGAGTTACCAATTAGTTGTACTACACACATTCCAGCACCACCAAACTATCATTAGCATACAGATCCTGCTTCTTGCGCTAGGAACGCTTCCCTCTCCCACTTCAACACATTTATCATTTCTAATCGCTTCGAAGCTGTAGCCCACGTATAGAAAAAAAACATCAACTCACAGTAAACGTGCTAAACCAGAAAGCTTCTGCACGGTTTCCCCCCTGGAAGTAGCTTTCATTATCTTGATAAAGCCATTAGTCGCCACACCTAAATGAGAAGCGCTTGGTGCACTTTTTGTCGTGTCGTTTTGAACGACGGTGGTTGTGGCCAAGCATTCAAGTGTCACGGAGGTAAAGCAACGCACAGAGCAGTGCACCGAGAAGTGTCGACGTGGCAAAAATGGCACCCGACAGCACAAAAATGGCAGTACCGTAACCAATAAATTTATAATGCTGATCGTGGCCGAAGATTTGCATTTATTTGTGTGTGTGCGGGTGCGGTTGGTTTTGTCCCACCGCGGGGAGACACATTTTATTGTGATGCTTTTAGTGTTGTTATTGCTTCCGGTTCGGTGGACAATTTTTAAGTAGGACAATAACGTTTTTCCTCCTCCGATTATTGCCGGGAGGTTGGGAAGTGTTCCGGGTTTGCTTTGTTTGCGCGGTTCAGTAGCTGAGCTTGGAGTGGTTTTTGGAGTGAGGTAAGGTAACAGTATGAGTTCGAAAATGAAGAAGTTTATTCGTCTGGAGGCTTTGAACGTCAAGATGAATTAAATTCAAAATCAATGAGAAAACTTCTTCTATTGTGAAGGGTTTGTTGTATTTCTCAAGGAATTTCTCAAGGAATTTCTCAAACAAGCTTGACATCTCTTTATTGAATTTCCTGCAAAGTAGTGAAAGACAACCCTCTTTACATCAACACGATATCAACACAAACATGCCTCCATCACTAAATGATTGTAGCGCAACATAATTAATGCACCACTAACTGAAATGACGGAAATTCGCCATCGGTCGCTACAGTCACAACGTTTGTGCTATATAAGTTATGTTTGCTCGCACTTCTTCCTGTGACTCTACTAGCGACTTAACAATAGTCGACCACCACCACCGGTGGAATTTCCGTCGGTTGTAAACACCTGGGCGTGCGAAATATTGCACGGTCGGTGGTGGACTTCTATGCGAAAGTTCGCGCACCAATTCACTCGCATCCCGTCGGGAGATAGTTTGGAGCGGCAGGCTCCCTGGATGAATTTTCAAGTCCATAAATTATAGGAAAAACATCAGACAGCTGACAGGGGGACCGGTTTTCGTTTCAGTTATGGTTTAGTTTAGGACTTTTCATACCTAAGATCACCGTGTCTGGAAGCTTTCACTTGGAGTTTTGGTGGCCGTGTTTTTCCTCACGGTCACATTCCTCCAGGTATTTGGCAAAATCTAGGGTCTTATAAGTAAAAGCCTTACGCTTAAGGAGGTGGTAAACCTTTCCAGAATTTCATAAGGCAGGTATGGCGTAAGGCATGAAGCTGTGCACCAAACTTCATCATAGTTGAGTTGTTACGCGCGGAGTGTTAAAAACTGTAAGTTGAGTAGAGAATACTTTGTTTTCGAAAAAGAAACATCACGAATGCCGTGTTTGGTGTAATGCTTTTCGTCCATTTTCTTTTCCTTCGCTCGGTAAAAGTGAAGTTTACCAGCGTAATCCCTGAAGCAACGTCTTTAAGGCATAAATAAATAAACGAACCCATAGAATGGTGGAATAAAAGCTAGAAACTGTTTTGCGTGACATGGCGTACCGTGAAGCGGTTCACATTTTAATTCCCATTTCTCAAGCTCAGACAAAACGCGGAGGTAACGGGGAAAATAAACTTACCGTCTTCCTTGCGCTCAAAGCAACGGTTTTTTTTCTCTTTGTAACAGGATGCAAAAATGGATAAGACTACCCGGATTGTGAAAGGTAACCTTTTGGCTGCAACTTATCTTAATTTATTATTTCATTTAATATGATTACAAAGCGGAAAGAAACCCATCCAGGACGACCTGGTGTAGCTGATGGATAGGAGTAAGGCATCAAACCGAGAGAAAAAAAAACAAAAACAAAATGGGCCGTATTAAAAGTAGCTCATGTACGAAAACGGACAAGTGAGAAAAAAGAGAAGAAAATAAAACGAAAAAAAAAAGAATAAGCGAAACAGCCACAAAGACTCGAGCGATTTGCACAAGGCGATGCGGAAGGTCAAGACAAGGTTTCATGGTTGGGTAGAAAACAAAAAAGGTCTCAGTCAAAGTGGTGCTGCTTGAGGAGAAATTTATGATACCATGGCATGTTTTGAGAAGGGACTGCAATAATAACGAGCGAGCAATAACAAAAAACTACAGCACAAAAAAAGAGTAACAAGAAAATGGTGAAAACTCCAGCCACACTCTTAAGCAACCGGCCGCATGCTCGTTATCTGACATCAGTGGCAATCCGTTTGGGGAAAAGGCGTAAAACGTTAAACCTCTAAATGCTTTGCATGCAATTCGCCGCCACGTTCGGTGGACAGCTCGGTTTTGTTTGGTTCATTTTCCGTGCTAATACCCCAAAAGATTGGGATTAATGCCCAATGTCGCGCAGGGTGAATGGGAAAACAATAATCTCCAGCGGCAGTGTAAGCAAAACATTGATTCGTAGACGCGTGCTGTGTATTAGTAGAGGGAAAGTTTTTTGTCTCGTCCCTGGAGACAGCGTGGGCCACTAAGCCAGCCCGGGGCCCAGACTGCCTTGGGGAGGCAAATAATTGAGCCGAAGATAGCCCACAGGCCGTAATCTCATTAATCATCGCTAGGTTAATAAAAGCTTGCGTCGATCGTTCAGCTAATGAACTGCCGGTCGGTGGCCTTTGGGGGAAAAACAAGTCGAAAAGAATAGCAAAGACGGCCGAAGGCGTTTGTGGTGCCATGGTACATTAGTATCGGAACACCGTTAACCTTTAAATGGGAGATGATCGATTTGTTGGTGGTTTTATTGAATTAGAGATTGTTTCATTCTTCGCTTTAATCAATGAGCGAGTGATGTAGCGAGTGAAATGTAAGTGAGGTAATGAAGAAGTTAATTCATGAGGGCATAGAGAATTAGTTTCGTACAAAAGTAGCTGGAGCACTATAAATGTTCCGCATATCTAAAACTGTTGTACAAGCAGTTGATGATCGGAAGAGAGAAAATAGTTTTAATGATCATACGCAGTACAATAGCCTGAAGTTGTGATCAGTAAACTATTCCTAAGCATAACTGACTACTGTGTCCGATGACGATGGTGACTTTGCGTTTTTTTCCTGAAATTGTTTTCTCATTAGACCAAATGAAGGTTATTACCTTCGAAGTGATCCCCTTCCGATGCAATGCACCTCTTCCACCTCTTCTCCCACTCCTCGAAGCAAGTGGAAAACGCGGATGTTGGGATGATCTTCAGTTCCGTCGTCGCTCTCTAGTGTCAAAACGGTGTCCCCGAAGTAGCCATTTTAGCTTGTCGAACAGCCAAAAGTCGGCTAACGCAAAATCTGGTGAATTCGACGGTTGCAGAACAATATGGGTGCCATTTGTTGCGAAAACCTGCCTCAAAATGATGACATCGTGTTGCAGACTTCGACGCGATTCCACCTTTTGAGCAAGTTCACCCCAAAACATCTTTCAGGATGATGTTGACCGAGGCTTTAGAAATCCCAACGCTTTCCATAAGGTCTCGCATCATCAACCGACGATTGTTGACCACCAATGCCTTGATTTGAACGACGTGGACGTCGTCGGTCGAGGAGGATTGTTTCCCTGGACGGTCCTCGACTCCGATCTTCTCACGGCCATTTTTGAAATCACTGTACCGTTAGTACACATTTTTCTTCGACATAGCTTCTTTCCCGAAGGCTTTTTGTACCATCCGCATTATTTTCGCAAAAAAATTGCGGAAAAAAATATTACATGCGTGCTACTCCATAAACATAATCAATATGGACAAAAACACTTGGCGCAGCTTCGAAAGCAAATTGTCACTCCTAGCCGGATTAATGTAGAGACTTGAAACTTGGCAGATCTGTCAAAAACATACATATTGATAAACGAAAAATAAAAACAATGGGCTTGTTTTGGTACAACGGGCTGTGTACTTTTCAGACACAATAGTATATACAATCTGATAGAAAATATAGACAATCACTGCTCACATTCAAGTTCATATGGGACATGACAAGTACCACCTTGGTGTATAATGGAAGATTTGGTTATAATTATGTCTACTGGACCTAATGGATGGACGGAATATGCAATCACCAAGTGCAACGTCTGAAGAGTAGCTCCAAAATGGCGCACAAGTACCTCTCGGGAGCTCAGTCACGAATTTGTCGTTGAAGTTTACGTGAATAATGTCTTGCCGTGTGAGACCAGCGCCGTCATCGTTACGGCCATCGGACCGCCCAAAATTCATGATTCGGATGCCTGGAAAAGATCTTTGACTTTTGATCTCCTGCTGTCATCCGATCCCGGAAAATGTGGCTACTTATGACCTGCAAGATATGCTTGGTTCTCCACTGATCGTGTTAACTAGTTGAACATTCAATTGTAATAACAGCTGTCATTTCTTACAGGCAAACTGGGTTAGTAACAGAAAACCTGCGTTTAATTTCTTTTTGAGTAATATAATTTGCATATCATTTGTGTGAAATCGTATAACACGGAGATAATGTAATTAAGACTCCTTTTTGCGCTGTCTTGGCATATTTCAGTCACACGACTGAAGAAAATTTCATTCTACAGAACACTTTAATTTTATGAAAATGTCGTAAAATATCTCCAACCATCGCTAGGCACGTACACTCACGTGTACGGCCATTCGAAGGCTTCTGGCAAAACAATTCGACCGAACGACTCGGGTCATTATTGGAGACCATTCTATTTGGTGCTGCTTCGTTGCTTCGTTGCCAGAACAGTTGTATGCGTTTTTGTACCGTTTAAAGATTCACCTACCGAGTGGAAGATTGCGAGAGAGAAAAAAAC